>JAKOGI010001126.1:57500-175000 GCA_029747015.1 Carnegiea gigantea
GCCAACATGATTTGAAAACTAAATAAATTAGGGTAATTTAACTCAAAGTGAAATAATATTGGCGTAAAACTGATCAAGGTAGAATAATTGAGATCATAAAAGAAAGACTTTGGTGGGTATAATTGATCACAGGTTTTTGATATTTCTGAGATGGATAATAAAGGTTTGAATGCAATTGGTTTGGTCATAGGTTCAGAATAACTTTAGACACACCAGTTTGAACTGATAAATATTGATCTTGAGTTTCAATCCCCCCCACTTCTTTTATTTCGTAGCACATACCATACAGCTTAGTTTTCTAAACCAAATAAGCTTCTAAGCGCAATCAAAATTGTTACTGATTCAAGGTTCACTTTAGAAAAATCATAACTTTCACCCCCAACCTCCAATTGAGCTATAAAACCCTAGCATTAAAAGATCAAGAAGTCCTGCAACGCTTTCATTTAGAACACCAAACATGATTCCCACTATAGGGTTCTGAAAATGGGATTAGAACAGATGTATGCCAGTTTTGGTCTAACCTACGTAGCTCTGGTAAAACGGCTATAAATTTTTTGACAGACCTCAAATTAATACGATTAAAAAGGCATTTGAAAGCTAACACACTGAACTATCTACACACCAAAAATCACAAGTTTTCAATTGGCCGATAATTACTAGTTTAATCACAAAGCTTGCAATGTTTTCTGAAATTTTCCAGCCTTCACTGTCACCTTAAAGTCATGTAACAAGGCTTTGGTCCTTCCCATCACCATACAAAACCATCACACTTAGTTTCCCTTCAAAATCATATACATCAAAGATCATTTTTCAATCAAATATACACTAATAACATGTTTGCTATCAAAGGAAGGTTAAACCCTTGCACAATCAATAATACCCTAACTTTTGGCCAACTTCTACTTCATCCAAGATCACCAAGAACATCCTCATAACATTATTAGAGATTAAAACCACTAAATCAAATACAAGAATCCAAGAAAATCAAACTTCCCACTTAAAGCTTGCATGATTATAAATAACTCTAACCCTAATATGCTCCCAACTCAACTCCACCATGATCAATATCAAAATAACTCTTATTTCTTATCAAAATATCATGATCAAAAATCAAAAATATCAAAACAAGAATCAAAACTAAAATAAAAATCAAAACCAACAAGATCAAGATTAAGATTACTCACTTCAAGCTTGATAAAAGTAGAGATGGAGGTGATGTTTAGTGGTTTTGATGATGGAAGATGGTAGCTCGTGATACTAGGGTGTCGGGTGGAGTCGGAGGCAGCCCAAAGCTGGCCGAAAACTAGTAGGAAAATGCCAGAATCAGCTGGGGGAGAGAGCTGGCCTTGTTAGAGAGAGAAGGAGAGAGAAGATGGATTTGAGTTTTGGTTGTATTGTTTTGACTTGTCTAACAACTTGACTGAGTTTTTAATCTTGAAAAGTGATTTTTAGCTAACCATAGTTAAGTTTAATCATGTTAATTAGTTAAGTTAAGAAAGCAAATATGTTGGGCTTCAAATTGGGCCGAAGAAAGTTGGATTCGGGAATAAAACGCTTCGTAACGATAACGTTGTTGTGTACTCAAATTTAAATTTTTGCAATATTATGGAAAACAAAATAAATTACTTAGATTAAACTTGTTAGGGCCTACTATTAATTTTTCCAAAGTTTTTGTTAATAATTAAATAAATAAATAAAAGCCGAATTGCCAATTGAAGGCCCAAATAAATTTTTCCTCCGTCGGGAAGATTAAATACGATAAATAAACTTGAGAAAATTATTAACATGAGGTAATTAAATAAAGATAATTTAGGGTTGGGCTATTATAGTCCAACATGAATCGGGCCGCAATTCGGGCCCAGATGAATTTGGGCCCGAATATTTTTGCATGCTTAAAAATTAAATTTTTGTGACATTATGAAAATAATTTAACACCTAATCATATTTACCGAGGACTAATATCGATTCACCAGAAATTGTCAAATAAATGAACTCGAATTGTAAAGTGGGCCTCAAAATGGATTCACCCGGATTTTGAGGAGGTATGATTTGCCAATGTACTTCGATTAAATGTATCTACTTGATGGGTAGCTATTAAATCCATTGATCTACTATCTGAACTAGGTGCTCTTCAAACGCGAGACCCTCAGTGACCACAATGGGTCTAGTTAAGAGAGTATGGTCAGGATCTGAAATGTACGACCTGAATCATATGGTAAGAAACACGTTATGCACGTGTCTGAGTTATATAGACAGACCTAGTCAACAAGCTGTAGGATTAAAGGTGTCTGCGTATTGCATAATAGCTTAATTCCATGTTTCAGTAGCAGATCCGGATACTTCTCACAAATTAGCTTCAATGAATGCAATTACTTGGGTCCAAAATTGATATTTTCTTCGAAAGAAAAGAACCTTGTTACTAGTAAGGAGGTGCTCACTACTAGTTTATCACCTTAGCCACTAATGGAAACTGTTGTATACCCTGATAAGTACTCTGGTACTATTACGAGTTATAAAACACGTTAAGTACGTGTCCGGGTTCAACAGGTAGGTGCAGTCAACAAGTTACAAGATATAACCTTTTAATGAATCATAAGGCCCAATGTAACTAGTCGTTAATTATCCTTGGATAGTTGGTCATTTACTACTTTTGACTAGAAAAGCCTTTTAAAACACTCTATAAACCATTTGAGGCTTTGGTTGTTTCCTTGTTTTGCCAGCACAACTCTGTTGCTGACCTTATATCACCTTAATATGTACTTGAATTTTTCCCTCTTAATGCTTGCTTAGGTTAGCTCTGACCTTATACTCAACGTTTCTTCTAGCTTACTCAAATATAAATAGATAGGGCTTGAGACTATGCCCTTATCAAAAAGTTATCATTTGATATTCTTAATGCATCAGATGATCTCCCCTCATTAGACTGCTCAAGGATCTGCTCCCGATTGATAATGGGTGATGAAATGATCGTGATTAAGGATGAGAGCAATGGGATTATTAGCCAAGCGAATCATTGCATACAAAAGAAATGAACACTGCGACTAGAAAAGGCTAATAAAAGAGATATTATCATGGGGTGGTTAGAATAAAGATAACCATGAGTGTATCCAGAATTCTGAACCATGATACCATAAGAATAATGGTTTATAAATATTGATTATAAAGGATCCAATACATAGTTATCCAAGGAGATAGATGGCTTGGTTACCTTCGAGTTTAGTTGATGATTTAAAAATAAGATGGCCAGCGACGGAGTTCCAACATGGTGACTTTCTAGATACCATTGATAGGATAAATGCAATTGAGGGAGCGACCAAACAAAATACAATAAATAGAGAAATAGATTAGATAAACAAGGTACAATGGATAAATAAATAGCTTGAAAAAGCAAGGTCTAATGAATAGATAAATGGATTGAATAGGCTACAGTGGGAACATGCATTTGCTCATATAGAGCCAAATCAAGTACGGTAATAAGATTAAATAAGGATTACTGAAGTTTACTTATGAGGATATAAGATATATGTGTGAGAATTGCAAGTGCAATAAATAGATCAATAGATTAAACTGGTAAAGTGTAATGGATAGATCAATAGATTGGACGAGTAAAGTACCAATGGATAAGTAAATAGATTGACAAGTGACATTAGCAGCGTGCCTTTATTCATATAAACCAATTCAAGTCCAACAATAAGATTGAACAAAAAAGCTAGAGTTTATTTATAAGCATGTAAGATATATGTATGGGAGTTGAAGTTCAAAATAAGGAAGTAAGGGGATTATGACAATCGCAATCACCCACACCAATGAAAGTTGAATTACATTGTAAATTCAGAATAAATTATACGAGCTTATCATTATTAATAAATGAGATGTAAGGTAGATGTGTGAATTGGCTCTTAACGGAATGAACTAGAACTCATGATCATGAAATAAAGATGGTGAAGGTCGAGAGCACTAGAATATTGACAACCATATAAGGTTAAACAAAAATTTATTGCACATTTAACAATGGATTTGCAAAGACATGGAAGATCAGGAGAAGAGGAAATATCGGGTTGCAATGTAAGGGAGACTAAATAATATTGGATAGTATCAAGTTTTGAAGATGAGACAAGTAAACAATTACAAGAATTACTATGAAAGGGCATTCTTGCAAAAGATAAACTGTGGCTGCATGGTTTATATGTGATATCCGGACCTCAAATCATTCCTGAAAAAGACTTTCTGTTGTTGGTAGTTAATCCCATAAATCATTTATTCAAGGTATAGGGAATTTGTTTTTGATAGTCATCTTGTTCAACTCTCCGTACACTGTACACAACCATAAGGTTCTGCTTTCATTCCTTACACATATAAAACTACGCTCTCCCACGGCGACACACTTGGTTAAATAACTCCATTTTATAACAACTCATCTTACTAAATCTTTAGTTCTTTGAACTTTGCTAGGGGTCATATTATAGGGGCTCTAAAAATGGATTGAGCACCTTGAACTAAGTTGATCTAAAATTAATGTTTCGTGGGGAAAAACCGTCCTAAAAGTTCTCAGATGAAAGATCTCTAAATTTACAAACTATAATTATCGATATTTATATACCGAGTGTGGTTGCATATCACTAATATTCAATGCATTACTGGCACAATAACTCACTTGCTTGCACAGAGTAATTAGGGTGAAAATAGGATTTTTCTTCCCCTGGTCCATAGAAACACACATCTCATCTTTCCTTATTCCTCAAGCTAACCTTAAGATCTTTACAAGTCATCTTCTATAAGTACACAGTCAGTTCATTCTCATAATGATAGCAAGATCTGCCAATCAAACTGGATTGAATGCCAATGAATATGGTCCCAGTAATGCTAATAAAGGTATATTTATAAAAAGAACACATTCAACTACCAACTAGTCTCAATAAATTCAAATGACAGGGGGACACTCTAAAGTTTAAAGGGATGTAACCACACCATGAACTCTTACAAAGATATTTCTTTATATGTTAGAAAGGACTGGTATGTAAGCTGAATGAATGAAAAGACGAAGATTCGTAACGAAAGAGGTAACACATATAAATAACGTGCATATACAAGACATGCGGTTTATTCATGATGGTCATGATAGCAAAGTAAATGAAAGATGTTATGAAATTGAGAGGGAGTATTAAGTACTGAAAGTAAAGAAATCTAATAGATTACTAAAAAGGCATTTGAAAGTCATATGGTACCCGTAGGTAAGTAAAATGATGAATATGAGGGTTAACACCACCAGAAGGAAAATTTTACTCATCGGGTATTTGAAAGGCCAATACGCCAAGATGAGGGAATCAGTCTTATGATTGAACATGATGGCATTAGCATCCATCAATAACACATTTTGCAGTAAATGAAAGTCTTGAGTAGGCATATAAAATTTGGAACTGCTGGCAGATGGAAATAGCATAAATCGTTGTTCATCATTAATAAGATAGGCTGTACTAGTAAAGAAAGAATTGCCAAAATAACTTAAGTAATGACATGCAGTCACTACCATAGAGTAGTATGCCAACACGATGTTACGGTGCTATAAGAACACGAAAATATGGATCCATTTAATTACTGGAAAGGTATTCAATGACTGGGTCTGAAGCAACCAAAGGCTTTGCAAGCAATAACTAAATAGTGCCCAAATAGAAGCAATGAGTTAAAGTAGGTGACAGTAAAAATATGAACAGAGTGGTCACTGAACTATAAGTAGAATGGGTCAAATATACTTAAAAAGAACTGCAAATCACATAGTAACGCACACCAAGGGGTCATTATAGGCTCCACTATGGAAACAGAGAACTAAACGATTATGCTTGTCAGGGTTTGAATCGCCTATAAGAAAGGTTACTCAGATGTGTTTAAAGGGTTCCCCAAAGAGCACGAACGAGATTTTTTTTTCATGAACACTCTGTTACAAATCAAGAGAGCGTTAGTGGCAAAGAGATGATGCCTTTGAACAATTTAAGGTTAATCTTACTTGTACCACCCATATAATGCCAAGTAGCACACCATAAGGTACTAACTGTTATCACCAGACATAATCACTTATTGTAACGTTCATTTCGTACTGGTTCACCTCAAAGATATTACCCCATAAGGCATTTCCTCATCTAAGGTTTACATCTAACTTGGCACTATATAATCCCTTAAGAAGTTGGAAATGGCATTCCCACATCGGGTTTCAACCATCACTGTGCCCAAGATCAGGTATATTAATACACCTCATCAAAACTCTCAAATCCCAGGGCAAAACGAATAGATTTCCACCTAAAAACTGACTAAGACCCAGCTTAAAGCCTTACACTAGATATATGAAATGAAAAGAAACACTTTAATAGCTCAACGGTCACACACCGGAGTTCATAGCTCAACAGGTCACACACTCGGAGTGCACAATTGCAAAAATTTAAGCAAATGAGAGAAATGAAATATACAATACAACTCCATATAAATGAAAGCATGCCTCACTAGCAGGTCACCCAAATGGTTCCACACTCCACTTTACTAATGCTCGAATGTTAGGATATTACCAAATGATTGAATCACCCAAATAGAAATGGTTCCTCTTTATATGCCCATACATATGAACTTATAATCAATAGCTCATTTAATTGGTCTAACATAACTCGTACACACGTTAATAGCTAAATTATAAACACTTGATAGCTCACAATGACCCTTAAAACCGTAACTCTAATACCAAATCTGCAACGCCCCCTAATTAAGCATGTTTCACTGTTTGCAATCAATATTGTGATTCCCTCAATTATAACTAATAAACCCAATGATCACGGCGTTACCGCCGTTCCAAAAGGACAATGCTTGCTACAAGTATACTAAAGATAACATAGTTAGGCATAACTTCAATGTTAGAATTAATCGCACAAGGACATAAGAGGGGGGTGAATTGTGTCTACCGACTTTTTAGATTGCTTCAGAATGCTCATGAAAACTGTTTGGACAGAGTGTTTGGAGTGAAGCAGAAATAAAACTAATTGCGAAAATAATAAAGGAGACACAATATCTTTACGTGGAAGACCACATCTAGCCCAATTGAGGTGTAAAAACCACGATCTGACACTGTAGGATTTCAATATGCTTTCACTAAACGGGCCGAACATGTTACAACTGTAACACATGTGACTCAGTCACTCACTTAACTTGGTCTACCCCAAGACCTTCATTACAAACACCACGTAACTTAATCTACCCGAGACCCTCATTACAAAAACCATGTCCAATGTCTCCCAAGACTTGGACACTCTCTTATCTCACTGATGGAAAAGAGAAAAAGAAAATGCCTTACTTAAATGCTTCTAAACAAGCTAAATATAAGGTGCAATACAATCCCTATTATGTCAATATTGAAGACTCAATTTAGCACTCTCTTTGAAGGTTTTCTCTCAGAAAATTCAAACTCATAAAGATAATTTTAAACCCTTGGAAAGCCTTGAGAATGACTTGAGAAGAGGCGACTTAAATAGTGAGCTTGTGCTGTAAGGTTAGGAAGATTTCCTTCCCTCAATCACTCTAACACTCAACCTCCTAAAATCTTTCCTCTTGATATTCTTCCCTTAAAGGATAGGATAAAATCTTTCAAAAATCTTTCTATAGTATCTTTTAAGGAAAGAAACCTTTTTAGACTCTACTACTAAAAAATCTCTCAACATTATCTTTAAAGAAAAAATCTTTTTAGGCTCAACTGACACAGGAAAATTAATCCTAATTATTTCAAGAAAATTGTCAGTAAAAAAAACATTCTAAAATCTTGAAATTCGTTTTTTTGTCTTTGACGTCAGAACACCGTAGACTTGACTTCTCAGAACTGTTCTGAGGTAGTGTTCTGAAGTACGTAAAAACATTTCAAAGCAAATACTAAGTCAAGACCTTCTAATTGAATCTAAAAAACAAAACCAATACTAAGCCTAAGACTCTTGTCATCAGCTGGAATCCTTACACATGTATCAACTTTGATGCTTCACGCTCATTCGAAATGCTCCAAGTATTTTTCGGATCCTCTCTCAACACATAATTTAAGCACAACATATTGACTAGTACATTTGTATTGTTATCATCAAAACCTTACGCATTAATTGGGTCAACAATTTTCCCCTTTATGATGATGACAAACGAAATGACCGTAAGTCATCAATGATAATTAATAGTGAGATAGGGCAAATATACATTATGGCTAAAACACTTATCCAGCCTCACACTAGAGAGAAAAAGAGAGTTAAGAGGTCAACTTAAACTGGGTGAACCAATCGAAACAAGGTCATACTCATCTTCGCCCTTTTGACATCATCGAAATGGGTGAGGAGACCGAAACGGAAGTCCAGTGTGGATGCAATCACCACCAAAGTGGTAATACAGGAAGTAACAGCGATACACTTAAGTATATGGTACAGTAATGATATTAGCCATCCGAGTCACGCACAAATAAATAACACATGTAACAAGCAAAGTTATAGCATAAATGCATTAACGATCCAAAAACAGCCATAAATCATTAATAGTCACATACATAAGCAAGTGTTTGAAAAACAGTGTTGGAAATAGGGAAAAGGAATAGGTTTAGATAGAAGAAGGTGAAGGAGGGAATTTGGCTGTGAGGGCAAAAAGGGGACTCAGCAGATCCTCGTGACGTTTGGCATTGAGAGTCTTTTCCTCTATAAGTGCCTGCTTTACTTCAGCTATCTCCTCCTTCAATGTAATCTAGTTCTGCAAAAGTGTATCAATTGTGGTAGCACTGGATGTGGTGGCTTCAATGGAAACAGGTCCAAGTGGTGTTTGGAGCCCGTGTTTGGAAGTTGTACTGTTGCCTTTTGTCACTTTAAAACCACACCCAATTAATGTGCTATTGCTAATCTCATCACTGACCTGAAAGCCTATTCTCTTCTGCAAGGAAATCACAAGCTTCTCAAATACTAACGTCAACAACAGCCCATGCCCCATGTCATGATCCTTAGACGTGTTGGCAATTCTCCTAATATGGCTAATCATGATTGCGGGCAAGTTAATTTGCTTACCCTTATCCAATAAATCAGTGTAGCACATATCCATGGGATCAGCAAGGTTGCATCCCTGACTTAAGGGAATAATATTCTTAATCACAAACCAAAATAATAGTCGATGCAATGGCATCATTTCTCTCTTTCTCACAGACTGAGACACAGTCAGATGGGGTTATTGGGCTAGCTTCTGGGTCAATTCCAACAGCCGTTCTTCACCTAAGACGTTCTTGTCCTCTCGCACATACACATCAAAAGCTTCGGAGGACACCCCAAGTAACTCACCTAACTTCTTAGCATCAAACCGTAGGTCGTGATCATTAACTGTGCTTATCACTACTCCGTTAGTGACAACATAGTTCGTATATAATTCAGCCAAGTCTGGAACCGAACATCCTCTCTTAGTATCCGTGAATAGGTCTAACCATCCCTGAGCTTCTAACTTCTCTAAGAACACTACTAGCCCCTGTTCCTGAAAGTATGACACCTTAACTACCTTCTCCCGAACCACAGATTTCTGGAGAAAATGCTCATGTCTCTCAACAAGTGTCATGTTTTTTCTAATTTTCTTCTTTGGTTCATTAGACTCTTCTACCAGTTCGAACACTTGTTCTGGGGTAGCCCATTTCGGGCAGGTTTCTTGGATGAAACTGGTTGAAGGGGTGTTTTGGTGGGTGTTTTGGAGGATTTAAGGAAAGAGAGGGAAATCAGGTTCTTGGTAGAGAGAGAGGGATGGATGGATGGGTTATGGAGAGAGAGAGAGAGAGTAGAGGGATTTAACAGTGAGCATGAGTGGCTCGAAAATCGAGAGAGTTTATGGGAGAGTTTATTTCGGCTCTTCTTAAAGAGAGAGAATGTTTTGTATGCAGCACATCATTACACTAGGTGTGGTATTAATTATAGGTTAGGTGTAATGAAAAAGGAAACTTTGGTTTCCAGCATTCCTTTAATAATGCCACTTGGTCAGCACATGATACAAACAGTGGTCAGGTCTGTTCCTAGAGCCTATTCTTACTGTTAAAAGTTTGGTTTCTCAAGACACTAAGGGTAATATGATTAGACCTCAATGAGTGTCAGCATGTTACATTCCACACACATGCCAATAAAAGTATAAAAATTGAATGCATCCATCGTAACAATTTATTTGGCGCTAAAAACCCTTAACTAGTCAATTATTAGGGTTAAACAAGCATGCTCAAGCTTTTTTAGTTATACCCAATTCAAATCTATTCTTCTCAAACTAGTCTCTACTCAGTGCCTTGGTAAAGATGTCAGTAATTTGCTTATTAGTGGCATAAAAATTCATTGACATTAAGCCCTTTTTAACATTGTCTCAAAAAATGGTGACGTATATCAATATGCTTAGTCCTTTTATGTTGGCATGGATTTTTAGCAATGATAATTGTAATTATGTTATCACAAAATATTAGAATGCATCCTGTATCAATAGAAAAGTCCGTGAGTTATTGCCTTATCTACAACAATTGAGCATAACAAGAAGCAGCTGCTACATACTTGGCTTCTGCTATGGACATAGTAATGGAGGGTTGTGTCCTGGTTGCCCAAGAGACCAAACAGGGTCCAAGAAAATGAGCCATACCTGAGGCGCTTTTCTATCAACCAAGAATCCAGTATAATCGGTATCCGCATACCTAATGAGATCAAAATTGCACCTCGAGGACACCATAAAGCTAAGCTCAAGGTGTATTTCAAATATCTTAAAATTCATTTTACAGCTTTTAAATGTGTTTCTTTAGGATTTAACTGAAAACGAGCACATAAAGCAACACTGAAAACAATGTCAGGTCTACTAGCAGTTAGGTATAGAAGCGACCCTATCATGCCCCTATAGGATTTCTCCTCAACTGATGGACTCCCATGATCCACAACCAATCTGGCTAAAGGAGAGATGAGTGTGTCTAGGGGCTTAGCCAATTCCATTCCAAACTGCTTAATTAACTCCTTGACATATTTTTGTTGATGTGTCATAGTTTCGTTTGAGGTTTGCTTGATTTGCAAGCCTAAGAAAAAATTAAGCTCGCACATTATGCTCATCTCGAACTCAGTGCTCATCAATTTAAAAAAATCACCACATTAATCACTATTGCTGCACCGAATATAATGTCATTGATATATACTTGAACAATCAATAGATGTTCCCCCTTTAATTTGAGAAACAAGGTATTGTCTACCTTGCCCCTTTGAAAGCCATTATCAATTGGAAATTTGACAAGTGTTCATACCAAGCTCTAGGAGCTTGTTTTAAACCATAAAGAGCTTTGTCAAGTTTAAACACATGGTTGGGAAAATCATGATTTTCAAAACCAGGGGGTTGGCTTTCATACACCTCTTCCTTAAGGTGTCCATTGAGGAATGCACTCTTGACGTCCATTTGATACAGCTTGATCTCCATGTGAGCTGCAAAGGCCACCAAAATGCGGGTAGCCTTGATCCTTGCAACAGGTGCAAATGTTTACTCATAGTTGATTTCCTTTTCTTGGTTATAACCTTGAACCACCAGCCTAGCCTTGTTCCGAGTGACTGTTTCGAACTCATCTAGTTTGTTCTTAAACATCCACTTGGTGCCAATTATCGATCTGTCCTTAGGCCTTGGTTCAAGGTGTCAGACTTTGTTCCTTTCAAATTAATGAAGCTCCTCTTGCATGGCAGAAACCCAGTTGGAATCTGTAAGAGTTTCATGAACATTCTTTGACTCAATGTTAGATAGAAAAGCATAGAAGGCACAAAAGTTTCTAAGTTTAGATTTGGTTTACATCCCTGTGTTAATATCAGACATGATATAGTCAAGGGGGTATGAGCTCTTATGCTTCCAGGGTAGTGGAATAAATAGATCCATAGATACACTTACTAATCTCTCCTGGCTACTTGGTGAAACAGGTTCTGGAACTGTTCTGGTGCCTGCTCCCATATCAATTCGGGAATAGTTGGATTGAGTTGACCGGTTCTGTTCAGGTTCAGCAATGCTTCCCTCTGACTAATTTTCTCCCTGTCGACCTTCCAAATTATCGGTTCCAGGACTTGGTTTACCTTCAGGAGCCTTACCTTTGTCAATTATGGAGCTTTGAGTGAGCGAGAGGTCTTTTCTTACAAGACCAAGTTCAAACTCTTCATCCTATGTGTCACGCTTAACCGCAGAGTTAGTCTCATCAAACAATACATGCACACTCTGCTCAACAGATAAGGTTCTTTTGTTAAACACTTTGTATGCCTTACTGTGTGAGGAGTACCCTAAGAATATGGCTTCATCACTCCTAGGATATAACTTTCCCAAGGATTCCTTCCCATTATTATACACATAGCATTTGCAACCAAACACCCTCCAGTGCATAATATTGGGTTTTCGTCCCTTGAAAAGTTCATAAGGAGTCTGGTTAAGTATGGGTCTGATTATGCATCTATTAATAATATAACACGATGTGTTCAATGCCTCTGTCCAAAAGTTTCTAGGAAGACCATTAGCGACAAGCATAATCCTAGTTATGTCTTCTAGAGTCCGATTTTTACGCTCTACAACCCCGTTCTATTGGGGTGTTCTGAAGGCAGAAAAATTATGATCAACACCATGTTCATTACAATATTCAATGAAGCTAGAGTTTTCAAAGTCTTTAGCATGATCAGACCTAACACCCACCAATGAGTGTCCTACTCTCTTTTCAATTCTCTTAAGAAGAATGAGAAACTTTTCAAATGATTCATCTTTCGATGTTAAGAATAGAGTCCAAGTGAAATGAGAGCAATCATCCATTGTAACAAATACACACCTTTTCCCACCTCTACTTGTGATCCTCATAGGACCACACAAATCAACATGTAGTAGTTCAAGAGGTTGGGAAGTACTAATATAGTTCTTTGACTTGAATGAAGTCCTAACTTGCTTTCCTCTAGCACAAGCGTCGCACACCTTGTCATCATTGTACTTGATAGAAGGTAGTCCAAGTATTAGGTCCTTGGAAATGAGTTTAATCAAAAGAGAAAGGCTTGTATGTCCTAGCCTCTTGTGCCAAAGCATAATATTATTATCAAGAGCACTCAAACAAGTCAAATCATTTTGGGGAAGTGAAAGAACACAAGCTTTACACACGTTGTTGTATCGCTTCCCCCTCAACACAACATTACCAGATTTGATATTGGTAATCAAGCATTGATCTGAAGAAAAACCAACGTGATTACCTCTATCACATAGTTGAGACACACTTAGCAAATTATGTTGTAAACCGTCTACCAAATGCACATTATCAATAGAGTGAGAGAGTGATTTACCTATGTTACCGACACCGATAATTTTTTCAGATTTGCCATTTCCAAATGCCACTCTTCCTCCATCAAAGGCTATAAGTGAAAGGAAGTTTAATTTGTCTCCCGTCATGTGCCTTGAGTAACCACTGTCCAAGAACCATAGTTGATTGCCTCCTCTCACTTTAGCCTGTAAAATAGCTAAGTGTTAGTGTTGGAAACCCAGATCCACTTGGGTCCCATTTTCTTTGACATAGAGGCTAAGTCATCTTTTCTACTCCATACTTGTTTAACATACAATGAGTTTTTCTCCATGGCTCTTTTTCTCAAAGGACAAGCATAGCGATAATGACTAGTTTTTCCACAGTGAAAACATATTATATTTTCTTGAAGTCTAACATATTTTTTGTTAACTGGTCTAGTAACACATCTGTTCACCCATCCTAGTCCCTTTCTGTTTTTGCTATGGTGAGTATTTGGCAAGTCAAGTGCTTATGAAGAACTGTTCCAGCGCCTGCTCTCAGTAAGGTCAGATTCGGCCTTATGAGCTTTTTCAAGCAGCTGGTTGTTTTCACTCACCAGGGATTCAAGTCTAAGTTTCAGGTCTAGGGACTCACTTTTTAGCCTAGAGAGAACAGTGTTAAACACTTCCTCTCTTGTGTTCATAAGGACCTTAAGTGTGTCAAGATCTTTATATAGGGCAACGACCTCTTCTTCTGCCTTAAGTTTTTTACATTTGAGAACTTCATTGACATGTTCAGGTTCTAGTTTGTTTTGTTCAAGCATTCTAACATCTTTTGTCAATTCGAAACAAACATCTTTAAGCATGCAATTTTCAGCAGTTATTGTCTCACACTCATTCATTATGGCAAATAATAATTTCAGAACTTTAGCTTTGCTAAGACTACGTACCGTATCCTTGAGTTGGAAAAAGCTTTCGACTGATTCAAGGTCCGATTCAGACTCACTTCGAGCCATGAGGGCTTCTATAACTTTTTCCTCTTGGAAGTCCTCTTCCTCCTCTGAAGTTTCACCCCAGGCTGCCATCATACCTTAGTGAAATACTTTGAGGAGCTACTCTGTTGCGGTCTCTTGCCATGGTTTCGGAACTGTTCTGACCCCTGTTCTTCCTTCTGTATGGGGCAATTCTTCACAATGTGATCGGGTTTTCCACATCTGAAGCATCCTGAAAACTGATCATGATCATTATTTCATGGCTTCCTGGTACTTCCGTTCTTGATATTGCCTTCAGCCTACTTAAAGAATTTCTTGAACTTTCGAGTTACCATGGCTATCTCTTCAAAATCCAGGTCCAAATCATCACTCTGCAAAGTGTTTAGAGCAAGCCCTCGGTCTCTCTTTGTTTCTTCTATCACCTGGGCACTTCTCCTTAACTCATATGTCTGAAGACTCCCAATGAGCTCATCCAATGTGATCTCATTCATCTTCTTTGCTTCCTGGATGGCTATGACTTTCATTTCCCATGACTGAGGCAAAAATTGCAGGATATTTCTTACCAATTCTTCAGTGGTAAAGGATTTTCCCAAAGATTTTAGTTCATTGGTGATGTAAGTAAAGTGAGTGTACATATTCATTATCATCTCTTTATCAGTCATTTCGAACAACTTATACTTTCTCATTAGCAGGTCGATCCTAGATTGCTTAACTTGGTTAGTTTCTTCATGTGCCATGCGAAGAGCGTTCCATATTTCTTTTGCAAACTCACACTCTGAGATCCGAGTGTACTCATCTAGTCCAAGGCCAAAGTACAGCAACTTCTTAGCCTTAGCGTTTTTCTCCATCTTTTTGAAATCCTCCGAGTCAAACTCCTCTATCTTTTTAGCAACGGTCTTGCCATCTTCCGTGGTCTTTATTGGAATGTAAGGACCATTCACAATGATCATCCATAGCTCATAGTCATCAGCCTGAATGTAGTTCTCCATATGATTCTTCCATCAATTGTAGTGCTGTCCATTGAGGTAAGGTGGTTGAGACACAGATTGACCCTCCAAAATTCCTTATGGAACATTCATCTTTTCAGGATCTCTTAGGGTGTTAACCTAAATATGAGAACTCTGCTATGATACCACTTGTTAGAATTAATCGCATAAGGACACAAGAGTGGGAGTGAATTATATCTATCGACTTTTTAGATTGTTTCAGAATACTCGTGAAAACTATTTTGACTGAATGTTTAGAGTGAGGCAGAAACAAACTAATTACGGAAATAATAAAGGAGACACAATATTTTTATATGGAAAACCATCTCTAGCTCAACTGAGGTGTAAAAACTGCAACCTACCACTATAGGATTTCAAAACACTTTCACTAAACGGGGTGAACACGTTACAATTGTAACACACGTGAGTCAATCACTCATGTAACTTGGTCTACCCTAAGACCTTCGTTACAAATACCACGTAACTTAGTCTACCCTGCAACCCTCGTCACAAAAACCACGTCCAATGTCTCCCAAGATTTGAACACTCTCTTATCTCACTGATGGAAAAGAGAAAAAGGAAAACTCCTTACTTGAATGCTTCTAAATAAGCTGAATGTAAGGTGCAATACAATCCCTATTATGCCAATATTGAAGACTCGATTTAGCACTTTCTTTGAAAGTTTTCTCTCAGAAAATTCAGACTCACAAAGACAATTTTAAACCCTTGGAAAACCTTGAGAAAGAGGCGACTTAAATAGTGAGCTTGTATTATAGGGT
The DNA here is from genome assembly GCA_029747015.1 of Carnegiea gigantea. Taxonomy (NCBI): domain Eukaryota; kingdom Viridiplantae; phylum Streptophyta; class Magnoliopsida; order Caryophyllales; family Cactaceae; genus Carnegiea; species Carnegiea gigantea. Next base: position 73,509 of record JAKOGI010001126.1, read on the forward strand.
TAGGAAGATTTCCTTCCCTCAATCACTCTAACACTTAACCTCCTAAAATCTTTCCTCTTGATATTCTTCCCTTAAAGGATAGGATAAAATCTTTCAAAAATCTTTCAATAGTATCTTTTAAGGAAAGAAACCTTTTTAGACTCTACTACTAAAAAATCTCTTAACATTATTTTTAAAGAAAAAATCTTTTTAGACTCAACTGATACAGGAAAATTAATCCTAATTATTTCCAGAAAATCATCAGTAAAAAAAATTCTAAAATCTTGAAATTTGTTTTTGGTCTTTGACGTCAGAAGACCGTAGACTTAATTTCTCAGAACTGTTCTGAGGTAGTTTTCTGAAATACTTAAAAATATTTCAAAGCAAACGCTAAGTCAAGACCTTCTAATTGGCATATTAACAAGAATCTAAAATATAAAACCAATATTAAGCCTACGACTCTTGTTATCAGTTTGACTCCTTACACATGTATCGACTTTGATGTTCTACGCTCATTTGAACTGCTCCAAGTATTTTCCAGATCTTGTCTCAATATATAATTCAAGTACAGGATATTGATTAGTACATTTAGATTGTTATTATCAAAACCTTACACATTAATTTGGGTCAACATTTGACCATACTCATTAACCAACATAAGGTATGTACACTACAGTAAACCAATTCACATCAAAGCTTACACTTCCATGCACTGAAGATTACAAAATATGGCTAAAAAGTATGCATGGTCTATTTCACTATTAATTCATCCAAGTTTCCCTTGCTTACTTATTCTCTTCGTTTGACTTGCTAGCATGCTTTTCGGCTGACTTGCTAGCATGAGGGTGATTCATTGAGCGTTTCCCTAAAACAAAAAATGAAAACATTTCGAACTATGAACCGAAGCTCAGTACATGCATTCCTGTATTATTAAATGATCACTGCATAAATTGGTTAGGCGTCCGCTTTTTAATTCATTTTAAGTTAAGGCAGTGAATAAGATGAATGTAAAACTGCATTGCTAGTTATTATATGACAGTAAACCCCTTGTAACTGTTACGATTTATGGATAGGTGTACAGCTGGCAAGCCGATCGGGACTTGGCCTGAAGTTGCGCGGGTAACTGAAAGGCTATGCCTTATAACTGATAACTAATGGGGTCACTAATTATGTGATAAATCACTGATTAAACTGATTCGTTGATGTACTTACCAAAATATTATAATTTTGATAAATATGTGCTGATATTTAAAGATACAGACAATGAACGTACCTGAAGTCTTTGAAATGCAATCTCACTCGATAGTACTTATGCACAATAGGAAACGATAGATTAGGCCTCGATTTCTGTTTAAGAAATACAATTATAGGTATATATAATTAGTAAACAACGTTAACTTTAATAAGTTGTGATTGTAGTAAAAATTCATTAAAAGGCATCCATAACCCAAATATTTCAATAGAAGATAAATTCTGCCAACATGATTTGAAAACTAAATGAATTAGGGTAATTTAACTCAAGGTGAAATAACGTTGGTGCAAAACTTATCAAGGTAGAATAATTAAGATCATAAAAGAAAGACTTTGATGGGCATAATTGATCACGGGTTTGTGATATTTCTGAGATGGATAACAAAGGTTTGAATGCAATTGGACTGGTGGTAGGTTCAGAATAACTTCAAACACACCGGTTTGAACCAATAAATACTGATCTTGAGTTATCAATGTCCCCGCTTCTTCAATTTTGCAGCACATACCATACACCTTAGTTTGCCAAATCAAATAAGCTTCTAAGTGCAATTAAAATTGTTCCTGATTCAAGGTCTATTTTAGAAAATTCATAACTTTCACCCCCGACCTCTAATTGAGCTATAAAATCCCATTATGAAAATAACAAGAAGTGCCTTAACACTTTCATTTAGAACACCAAACACGATTCCCACTATAGGATTCTCAAAATGGAACTAGAACACAAGTATGTTAGTTTTGGTCTAACCTGCGCAGCTCTGGTAAAACGGTCATAACATTTTTCACATACCTCGAATTAAGGCGATTCAAAAGGCATTCGAAAGCTGACACATATCTACCCACCAAAAATCATAATTTTTCAATTGGCCTATAATTACCATTTTAATCACAAAACTTGCCTTGTTTTCTGAAATTTTTCAGCCTTCACAGTCAAGGCTTTCTCCTTTCTTTTCACATAATTGCCCATCCAAAATCACACCTTAAAGTCATGTAATAAGGCTTTGGTCCTTCCCATCACCATACAAAATCATCGCAGTCAATTTCACTTCAAAATCATGTACATCAAAGATCATTTTTCAATTAAATATACACTAATAACATGCTTGCTATTAAAGGAAGGTTAAACCCTTGCATAATCAATAAAACCCTAACTTTTGGCCAACTTCCACTTTATCCAAGATCACCAAGAACATCCTCATAACATTATTAGAGATTAAAATCACTTAATCAAATACTCTTCATTTGGTTGTGAAAGAGGATGTATTCCATAGTTGAAATGTATTAGTTGAAGGAGAGTGCTCCATAAGCGACATGGCCCCCATTACAGCCTTATAAAGTCCTCATGATTGTCTAATATCTACTGCATACTAGTGATGGTGAACTAGAGATTGTTATTAAGTTTATGGTAGATGTGACTCTATGGAATGAGAACTGAGGGAAACTTCCTGCATTTTCAAACACATGAGTGATGAGTGCCACATGGCCATAGTGAGGTTCTACCGGCAACACTAGCTCGTTTTGTTTCATATGTTGATGTGATTATATTTGATGATTTTGGGAGGGGGCTTGATTTAAACTTGATAATGTTGTCTATCAATGGTTTTGAAAACTTCATTTTCTAGTCTATTTGTTAAATGATTTTTTGTACTTTTGGGCTAACTTTGGATTGGCTTTTCCATTGAGTTGCTACCAATGCCTATCCTGAGGAGGTTGTGAATCATTTTTGGTCTTAGTGTTGCTTAGGGATAAGTAATGATTCAAGCATGGAGGAGTTTGATAAGTACTTTTATGTGCTTCATTTTTAGGATGTTTTGTAGCACTTTTTCGGGAATATATGAGCTTAATCTCATAATTTATACCCCTTTCTCGTTTTATACTTGAGTATGGTTCTTTGATGATATTTGCAAGATTTTAGACCATTTGACCCAACATTTGACTCTTATTTAAGTGTATGTTAACCTCCTGCGGATGCTCCTAAGTTACCATGCCCGTGGAGTAAGAGAAGAACAAAAGAATTTGGTTCCAGCCAAGACCACGATCCAACCTCGGTGACTGCCACGGACCATGGTGAGCCTCTAATTGCTAGCCTCTGCATCTTCCTCCATTGTACGGATGAGGATGCTCCATTTGCTGCTTAAAAGGGCGTGTTCTAAGGCTTTTTAGAGCGAGTTCAGCAACAAAAAGTGATCCCACTTTTACTTTCACATCTCTCTTAGTTAGAGTTCAGCTTAGTTTAGATTAGTTTTTGAGAATTGAAGGGAGAAGCTTTGCTATTGGAGGCTTGAAGATTATTCCTGCATAATTCAAGGGCTACCATTGTTGTAGAATTTTCCTTCCTTCCCTTTGAAAACTCTTGTTTTAGTTGACTTTGAAATATGAGAAGTTTTATCTAATCTAAGGATATGTTGGCAATAGTATTGTAGTTGGATCCTTTATTTTTGAAATCTTGTGCTTGTTTCATGATTGGAATCATTCATGTCTATCTTGAGATTGAATATTATGAGTAAAGTTTGGCCAATTTTGTTTGCTTATGTTAGGTAGTTGAGTGAAGTGCTGAAAAGTGAAACTCACTACTAGCTCGCGTTGATAGAACTTGATTTAGCGAAATTCGAGTGAGAATTGCTTGTTAAGAGGAGACTTAGCATTCACGAATCTTTAAGCTAGACTAAATCAAAGACACTTGAGAGAGTGCTAGTGGAATTCCTTTAGGCAATTTGGTTCATTTTGAAAGAAAGGATTAAATTCAATTCGATTGTAATTCCTTGAATTGTTCAATCTGTAAAAGGTGTACGCTTAATTATATGACCCAACTCTTTACTTGGCAAATCAAATTCCTAGATGCTTTAGTTTGATTGATTTCCAAATAGTGAATTAGTTCGTTAAATCGACTCATTGTTGAGGTTGATTACTTAGCAATTTAAATTAGACAATAATTCAATAGATTGCTGTGGTCCATCAGAATAATCTTTTAATCTATACTACAACACTCGTGCGCTTGCAAACGTGCTAGTGCATAAAAATTTTTATGCTTGACCATTACCTTAGGCATTGGAATTTCGGGATGAAATTATTTCAAGGGGGGAGAAGTAATAGCTGAGGTTTCTAATCTCGAGTTATCTATTTGGGTTAATAATTTTAATAGCTATGTTTTATTATGTTAGTTATGTTAGACTAAATTTTATGTGTAAATTAAGTTTAACGGTTTATGTGGTTTAATTTTTAGAGGTTTCTTTATTATTGTGAAATTACATGGAATTAGAATATTTAGCTAAAATTAGGTTGAGTCGAGATTATGCAAAATCAGTGAGGTCAAATTGGGCTGATTGAGGTCCAATTCAATTGGGCTTAACCCATTTGGACTGAGGTTATTTCGCTCAAGTGAGTCAAAAAAAAGGGAAAAAGCAAAACGACGGGGTGGTGAACGCCCGATCGCCAGGGAAAGGGAAGAGAACCAGAAACAAAAGCATGGCTCAGCTACTCATTCTGCAACCCTTCCCCACCACCCGCAGAGAGAGAGAGAGAGAGAGAGAGAGAGAGAGAGAGAGAGAAAGAGAGAGAGAATGGCAGAGAGAGGGTTGGCACCGATAGCAGTCATCTGGTGGCCCACCTAGCAACGGCGAATGGCCTGGCATGCCACCCGCTCTCATCATATAGCACTATAGTGGGAGAGGTGTGATGGCTGGGAGGTCACGTGGACTGTCCCGGCGACATATCTTGGCAGTTGTCAGTAGTGATTCATCGGTGGAGCAGCGTTTAGGAAGGTAAAGGTACTCGGGACGGCCACGAATGGAGGCTCGAGGAATGGCTTCAACCCACTCCAATCGAACCCTAATTTGGGTCCATTAAGCTTGGAATCGAGGTGGGTAACTACTTATTCCCCAATCTATCCCCAATTTCAAATTGACTTTAGCTTAACCCTTGAAGGTTGTTGCGGGCCATTAAATGAAAATGATGTAATGCATGCAACCTGAGGTCTGGGGCATCGTTAAGATGCTTGGGTTCTCTAGACATGAAACTTGAGTTGTAATTTCAGGCGGTGCTGGTGAGGAGGGAGGCTGGGACATTGAGTGCTAATTATGCGGAAGATGAATTGATAATTCATACTGTGAATGTCAATTCCGTGCTCACTAGCAGGTAGCAAGAGAAGTGATTACAACAACGATCTGGAGGCGCTAGACCAAGCCTTGAGGTGTACAGAGTGAATATGAACATGTGTCATGTTGTTTGATGATTTGCATATATGATTTATGTGTAGATTCCTAGTGAATAGATATAGTTTGATGGTTTGTATACATGATTCACATGTATATTCCTTGCAAAAAGTAGTGGTTTGATGATTTGTATGCATAATTCATGTGTAGATTTCTAGCGGAAAGTGGTGGTTAGTGATTTGTGTGCATCATTCACTTGCCAGCAAACTGAAACCAACTGAGGGCCTAAGTAGAACTTGAAACCTAGAATCCAAGTCAAATTTGAATTAAATATGCTAAAATTTAACTAAACTGAAGTAGAGCTGAATTGAATTGGGAGCCAAATCTAGTGCTGAACTGAACTAGGCCAAACTTGAACCATTCCATTTTTCCTTTTAATGAATGCTCATTGTAAAGTGTTACTAACTTAAGTATCTAAACTCTAAATCTGCAATTTATCTTGAATATGTGCACCTGCTCACTGTTTATGGTAAATGAGATGTATTTGCTTTTGTCATGTGCTAAATTACAGTGAACTTGGTTGTCACGAAGCAGCTAATTGCTTAAATAATCCTCCTTTGTTAAAGGATTACAACTCGAGAAAGTCTTTTAAATTAGACCTTCCCTGTTTTACCTTGAAATGCACCTGCTTATTACACCGGATTATTGAATTTCAAGATACTCGAGTTGCTTTGATAAAAGGGTCATCTATTCTAGTTAGTAAAATCAGTTGAAGTTGTGGGAGATGGATAACCGGGTTAGGTCCTTCACAAATTAACCAACTAGAAGCACTTTTCTAGAGATGTGGGGTAATGATAAGGTTGTTTTAAACAAAACTTGAAATGTTTGTGCCTATCAAGAGTGAGTCGTAGTTGAATGTTACAAGCTTTTTGTAACTTATTTGATGATCCATGCAACTGCATAGAGTCTTGCATTATGTGATGAACTGTTTTGCATCTAAAATATCCTAAAATCGAGATGTTTATGCACAATTGCAACTGCTAGCTTCTAAAACGCGTTTTAATATCACATGTCTTGATATGTGGATGGTCATATGGTCGTTAAGTCATTTACAAGAATATTTTACCAAAATGATTGGTTTTATGCTTTCAAAAGTCATCTTGAATTCATTAAGGTGTTCTAGCACTCTTGAGAATGAAAATGCCATTATTTGTGATACAATGAGAATTTTGACGTAAGTGTATTTAAGTGGGATACATCTAAAATGTTCTGGTCTAGGAAAATGGTGCTAAATGTTTGGACAATATTTAGGGAGTAGACCCGATATGCGGGAACCCCAACCCCTAGGGAGTAGACCCAGAAGTGGGAACCCTACAAGTCTCCGATGAGGGTAATGGTCCACTGATTATAAGAGGGCCCATGGATAATATAAGGGAGACTGTAGATCTCCTCTAGGGTGAGTGTAGATCTCCCCTAAATAGCACAAATATGAGAATCCGATGCCCTATAAAATGATTTTGTACTTGTCATATGATGTAAATTCCTCATTTGAGGACTACACTAGTGCCAAGATTTGAAAAAGTGTATGTGGTCTTGAAAAGAGCTTTTATTGATTTCTAAATTATTTTCCAGTTAATAACGACAGTTTTATAAAGGCTTTCTTTGATTTAAGTGATGGTTCTTATCCATTATGTGTTAATCCCATTTTTTTACTAAAAGAATCCCACTTGGTGATTTTAATTGAACTCCCGGATGATACATGCTTATGTGAGAATTAAACGCTTTATTATTCTCAATACCTAAGTTTGTGCATGCGGCAGTTTGCTATATAGCCTCGCACGCCGCTATGCGATGTTAAGCAACTAGTTACCACTGCTAAGATACAAGAGGTATAGTTTAGGCAAGTTGCAAACTCTTCTATCCGTAGACTAAAGAAGGGGAGGGATGCTATTGAGTTATGGAGGTTGTTATAGTGTTGTAAGCTGTTAGTGACCCAATTTACATGTGGTTGCTTCTTAAGAGTATTATGTGCAACTGTTTTGTTCTTGGGATGAGGATTTTTCACTAAGCGTGTGGTAGCTCACCTCCTCTCTATTTTCCCTTTTCCGCAGGTTCCTGATATGACAGGTAGAAGGCGGTTCACGTAAACTGAGTTGGAACCCCCTTTCACTTTCGAAAAAGAAGTTAAGCACTTACACATGTAGAATTGTGAGTAGAATAGTGTAATGTAACGTATTCGTAGATCCTCATGCACATATAAATTAACTGGTATAGTTCGTGTAAAGCATGTTTGCTAAAAGTAGCTCTGAATGGTTGTGTGAGCCAACCATCTGATTAGTCAGTCATTTCTTTCATCAAAGTTAGTTATTTTTTAGCTGTAAACCCCAATGCCCTGGATGTGTGATCGGTTGAGTTGTATTTCTTATTTTTTTCTGTACCAAGCATGTGACTCGTAGAGTTGTGGACTCCGAATTATAGCCGTTGAGCTTGCGGATATATCTTCTATGCTTTTATTGATTGCAGGGACCTAATGTAAGGCTTTAAGCCTCGGATATGGTTAATTTTTAAGCAGAAGTCTATCGTTTCGTTCCATAAATTAAGAAATCGGTAACATCAATAGCCATAGAGGTTAAGGGTGTTACAGTAAGAAACCGTCTATGAGCTTAGACTGCGTTTTCTCCTAAGTTCGGATCTTTCTTTTTCTTTTTCTAACTATTTTGGGACACAAATTAGTCCACGAAAGAGAGGTATACTTTCTATGTCTAAGAGAACCAAACTTTACTTTCATATCCTATAGGATTTCCTTGTAATCAAAGACTCTTTCAACTGTGTGAAGCCAGTCCAAGAACTCATCGGGGTCTAGCTTCCCTTCAAACTCTGAAACCTTAACCTTAATGTCATTAAGGTTAGGTTTACTCCTTCTTCCCTTCTTGGTCTTTTATATGGCTCCTCTTCACTAGAAGAACTAAAAGGGTTGTTCTCTTCTACATCTTCTTCTCCACATGTAGAACTGGAGGAGATTTATGATTATAAGCTCCTAAGGTTCTTCTTCTTTTGCTTCATGGCCTCACCGAGTTGGCACCTCAAGTACCCATTCTGATTCTTCATTTCTTTGTTGTGGGCCCATATTTCTTCATAATTCTTTATAAAAGCATTAAATCTCCCTTTCAAAGTCATGCTAGCACTCATGACTTAAGTTGGCTCAAAATTGGGTCATTTGTGTTTGGATTGTGTTTGGGTAGTGTTCGTTACTAAATTGTCACATTTTTCATGCCTCTCTTGCCTTATTTTAGCTCGAATAATGATATATTCTTTAGGATTTCACTTGTCTTGTTTACTTTTAGGGGTAATAAACTAGGTAAATTAGGATCTATTTTGATTGTTCTAGATTCAAGCTTGTGGATTCTCATGTCTACACAAGAAATAAAGACTAGGTTTTCTCTTCTGTCTTTGTGTTTAATTTCATGCTTCTTGTTTCGTTTGCTACTTTATTAACCCTTTGCTTTGATTTTCTTTTTGATGTTTAGCTGTGATTAAAGTTATGATCTTTGATTTTGATTAGCCCTTAAGATGGCTAACTAATCTTGTTTATACCTTAGCCTACCTTCTTTATGTTTAGATTTGGGTTTTCTCTCATGCCGACCAAGTGTTCTATGAAATACCTAAGGGAGTTTTCATCTGTGCTTTGGAGCAATTGACTTATACTGAAAGGTAAGGTCAATTTGTTTAGAATGGGTAGAGATGGTAGTTAGTGTTTGGACATGAAAATAGTCCAAATTCTACCTAGATCGAGGTTTGCTACTCTTGTAGTTTAATTGGGCTAACCTCGTGAAAATAGGTGGTTAGAGCAATTAAACTAGCTTTCCGCCCTTGAAAGAGGGCTTGGGTGGGCTTTCATGGTGCAATCGATCATCTTTGAATGCTAGCACAGCTTGGGCAAGCAGGTGTTTGACCCGGTTTGTTGGTTAATCTTGGGTTTAATTATAATCAATGTCCTTGCTATTTGCTTTAGTAGTTTAGTTCCTTTTCCTTTCATTCCTTTTCATTAAGCCTAGATTGGAACACTTGAGCTAACCGCAGTACTTGAAGTCTAACTCTCACTAGGTGACATCTCAACTAGTTGGGCATAAACCTTGCACTTGAGGTTACAAATTTAAAATTTAAATACTTCCTATCAAGTTTTTAGCATCGCTGCCAGGCAGTTGGCGCTTTTGAATATTGGGGCTTGCTTAAGCATTCAAGTCTAGGCCATTAAAAAATTTAAAAAATTAAAAAATCAAAAATTTTGAAAAAGAGAAAATTAAAATGGCTTTTTTCCATTACCTCAATTTGAGTATGAATCTTTCAGGCAATACTTGTCTAGATTAAATGATTATCATGCTAAATATATGCATTTTCATCTGCAAAAAATGGAAAATATGTAATGTTGTGCTTGAGGTGATGACATATGAGACTCGAGCTACTATTGAGTCCATGTGTTATGGTGGTATGTTCTCTTCAAATGTTGATTACATGTGGGATTTGTTTAAGTCTTTAGCTTGGTATCAATAGCAACATGAGAGTATTAGTGAGTCTTTTGAGTGCCATTCCCGACCTCCGTATGCTTTGCATGATCAATATCCATGTGTAGATCATCTTAGCGATCCACATCATCACTATTCTTCGTACCCTCATGTTGTGTGCTCTTATTTCCAATCTTCTAGCCATGATGTGAATTCTTATCCCTATTATAATATGTTCAATGGATGGTATACTAGACTTAATGCCATGATCGAGACATTGAATAAGTGACATGCAAACTTTGTTAGTGAGATGAGGGATTGTGGCTTATTGCATGAGACCGACCCTTGTCTATCTTCCCTACACTTGAGGTTATTCTCTATGATGATTGTGAGTCTTCTCTTCCTCTAAAGCCTAATTTTATGGTTCATATACATATGTCGCTTGATCTTTATCTAGCATACCTAGGGAGACTACGGTTGGTGACTTGACCTTACTTGCTTCTCCTATCTCATTGGGGGTTAGAGATAGGTAAGTCTTCCAAGGGTGGTGCTAGTTGTGTTGATGATGATTTGCTTGTTTGGTCGAAAGAGCCTACCTTAATTGATCAATTTCTTAAGGAGGACCCTTTTGAGGAGTTATGTAGCAACCGTGTGATGGTTGGTGCCACTCCTAGCGTTGTGGATATAAACCTCACTTGCATTGAGTCACTTGACTTGACCCACATTTCATTTCCCTCACTTCTCACAACCCCCTCTCATTTGCATGCATTTTATGAGTCCCTAAGTGACATTAGAGGACGAGTCCCTAAGTGACATTAAAGGGTATAATCCCTCCATTGATCCTTATTATGCATACCTAGAGGATGTGCCTAGGAAGATCATGTGGAGTACTTTCTTTGATCATACTTTTGATTTTTCGATGGCATTTGATAAGTTTAAGAAGACATTAACCATCTCTGATATAGTCTTATTAGTGTTCTCTTATTCATTTCATTTTGAGATATATATAATGCCATATGGTAAGCTCTTGCAAGCTTTGACCGCATCCACGTTTAAGACTCGAATCTTGAGAGATAAGGAGGAGTGACTGATCCTCCTCGCGTCTCCATAAGAATATCTTCAAGAGGCATAGTTCGGGTACACCAGTATCCAACCTGGCATAATCATTCTAACTCTTCTGCCCTTCTTTTTACTTTCTTTCTTTTTAGTTATGGATGCTCGGTTATGTTATTATTGGGGATTAATATTAAGGTGAAAATTGGGATGTTATGAAGCTCATTGATGGTTATGATCATCTTTGTGTGTCTTTTGTGTGTGGTTATGTTTTGTTATTGGTGGCCTTGTTAGATTTGGATATACTCACTGTTGTTGGTGTTAGTTTTGTATATATGTGTATTCTTGTTGTCAATTGGATGACGTTATTTTTGGGTGAGTGTTTGTCTTTTGTATATGTGTGTTCATTGGGTATTCTTGCGTGTTTTGTTTTATTTTGTGTTTTGTGTATTTTGTGGTTGTTGGTGATTCCTCGACTCCCAATGAGGACATTTTTAGATTTAGGTGTGGGGGAAGTCATATACCCTTTTGTGCATTTTTTTATGGAAAATTTTCATTTTTTTTAATTTTTGTGTAGGTTTTCTTCTTGGCTTTGGGAGACGTTTGTATCTTTGTGATTGGTTTTGGACCTTTAATAGCTTGGTTGTTTGGTCGAATATGCTTGATGAAACACTTATCTGCAATGTAATTTCAAGTTTTTAATAATAACACCATTTCACATGTGCAGTTTTATGCCTACCTTGTACACTTGACCATTGACTTTTGGTGTTAATTGTTAAAATTTGGGTTTGGGGACATTGTACTTGGTTAATTGACTTTCGATTTTGTCACCATAATGAAAAAAGAAGAGAAAAACAAGAGCGTAAAAGTGAGCTTAACTCTAGTACCTCTACTTAGACTTAAATAAATGCTTTGCACATCCAAATAAGACCCTTAATTAGGGAAGAATCCCAAATACATACTAAGTTGTTCCTTCAAAAGTTCAAGGTAATAAGCCAAGAACTATCCAACCGGGCAAAGGAGCATAAGGAGAAAAGCGAAAAAAAGAAGAAAAGAAAAAGAAGAGAACAAAAATGAGATCTAATAAAAGGGAGTCATATCCCAAGTGGAGATGACCTTTTTGCCTGATTTTAGCCTAATATTAAGAGTCAATATACTTTGCACGGAGCACCAAGGCGTACAAATCTTCTCACTGTGTTGTGTGGGGTGAAAATAGGAGTCGAGGGGCATTTATAGCCTACGTCATTCTTGAATGCATGTTTTGCTCGTATATGACATAGTAGCTAAGTTGTTAGGGTGATAGAATCAATTTAGATGTGTACATCTTTTTCACTTTGCCTTGTATATATGTTTTGCTTTTGAAAAAATCCAAATATATTTAACAGATTTTGTGGGTGTATCTCTTATAAAACCTCATGAGACATCACTCGTCCACTAGACGGAACTAAAGGGTTCAAAGGGCTTGTTGCATAACCTAAATGTAACTCTGATTCCTACGAAAGTCAGTTAGGTTCCTAGGTTACTTTTTCTTTTGTTTTGCTCGAGGACAAGCGAAAGATAGGTGTAGAGGTATTTGTTCGGTACTAAATTGTCGCATTTTCATACCTCTTTCGCCTAATTTTAGCTCATATAATAGTATAATCTTTAGGATTTTCACTTATTTTAATTACTTTTGTAGCTAGCAAGTTCAATCAAGCAAATGCTACCAAAAAAAAAAGGAGTAAGGATGGAACAAGAAAAGAAAGAAGATCGCAAAGCAAGAGGTGATAACATGCAGCTGTGGTCACCACTCCCCAGCCATCAACACCCTGTAGGAGGCAAGGCTACAGACGGCCACCAGTAGGGGTAGAGCCACCCGTCATCCCCTGTGGTTTTCTCACCCTTTTCTCCTGACTCCATTTCTATAAAAACGGACCTGTTGGGACCTTTTGAGGGGGGCTTTTTGGAGCTTTTTGGGGAGGTTTGAGTGCAAGGTTTTAGTTTAGGTTAGCCACTAAAAACCGATTAATAATAAACTAAGTAGATTAGGTTCTATTTTCATTGGTTTAGATTCAAGCTTGTGGATTTTCAAGTTTACTTAAGAAATCAAGACTAAGTTTTCTCTTCTCTCTCTCTCTCTCTCTCTCTCTCTCTCTCTCTCTCTCTAATTTCATGCTTCGCATTTTGTTTTCTACTTTATTAATTCTTTGCTTTGATTTTCTTTTTGATGTTTAGTTGCGATTAATGTTGTGATCTTTGATTTTAATTAGCATTTAAGATGGCTAACTGATCTTGTTTGAACACTAGCTTACCTTGTTTATGTTTGGATCTAGGGTTTTCTCTCACGTCCACTGAGTGTTCAATGAAAATCTTGAGAGAGTTATCATCTATGTTTTGGGGCAATTGATTTATGCTGACGGATGAGGTCGATTGTTTAGTTTGGGTAGAGAGAATAGTTAGCATTTAGACATGAAACTACTCAAAATTCTACCTAGATCTAGGGTTCCTACTCTTGCAGTTTAATTGGGCTAGCCCCTTGAAAAAAGGTGGATAAAGCAATTACACTTGGCTTCAACCCTTAGAAGAGGGCTTGGGCGAGCTTTCATGATGTAACAGATCATCTTTGAATGCTGGTATTGCTTGGGGAGGGGAGGGTTTGACCCAATTAATTGGTTAATATTTGGCTTAATTATAATTAAGGTCCTTTATGTTTGCCTTAGTAGTTTATTTGCTTTTTCTTTCATTCCTTTTCACTTAGCCTAGATTGAAAAACTTGAGCTAACCCCAATATTTGAAACCTGACTCTTAGTGGATGATATCCCAAGTACTTGGCGATAAACTAAGCACTTGACTTTCAAATTTAAAACTTAAGTACTTTTCATCTGCCAGTATGGACGTGCTTCGGCTGTGGTTTAAGGCCAAGGAGAAACCTTAGCTCTGATACGAAAAATGATGCATTCCCTCAAGGTTAAACTCACACCCAAAACCAAGAAAGAAAGCAAGCAACTATAAAAACTCAAACTCAAACTAGGATAGAAAGTGAGACATAACTGAACCTAACACCATTCTTGGATATAGAAACGCACGAACAATAATTTTAGGGCCTTTAACCACTCTTTAGATACAGAAACGCCACCAAAGAGAAGTTAGGATGGTCACTAGATCACCACCTTACTCAGCTCAAAGCAAGGATAATCTAAAAATGAGTTTAAGTGTTTAAAGGAGCTAAGACTCAACTTCTTTCATAAATTTGTCAAAAACTCCTTTACAAAGGTGGCAAAGGGCAATATATACTCCCTCCTAAGTTGCTTATAATAGCTACTAATTTGAATGAGATTAAGCTAAGCCATGCTATAATTTTAGTCAAAATCAGTTGTACAAAGGATGCAATCTTAACTTGACACCTCATTAGTTTCTAACATTAAGATCTTAGGTGCTGAATTATGGTATAGGAAGGACTAATTAGCTGTCTTAGTCTATAAACAAGTACTCTTGCAAGTGGATGCTCTCCTTAGAACCCAAAAACAAGTCATAATCAGCTTGTACTACATTCTGACCATTACCAAGGTAAAGGAATTAAATTCCTTACTTTACCGGATAATAGCTCCACCACTGTGTAATTTGGCTAAGGTTTTTTTTGCCCACTTGATAATATTTTAAAGTTAATTTTAAGCCATAAACCTTTGAAACTAAAACTTGAGTTTTGGGCACTAAACCATAAGCATTTTCAGAAATGTACAAAACTGGGCAGCTTTGCACACTTGACTTCTACTGCTTGTTTGAGGGGCGAATGGAGTCCAAATCACTTGTAGCTTGATTTATTAGAAAGAGCACTTCTTGAACTTCAACTTACGGTCGCTGCACTCTTACTGAACCATCTAGAGGTTCATGAAATCAAGTGTGTATGAAAATGGGTTTGTGTACTGGTTCGAACCCGGGTAGGGCTGAACTTTGACTAAGCAATGCTCGGACAATTCCTTGGACTTGCTTGAACTTGGACTTCCTTGACTGTTTTGAAGGCCTAATGAATGCTCCATTCATAGACCTCCATTATTTCCACTCTACTGTATTCTAGTCTGTAACATTTCAATCATATTCATAAGTATAGTGAGCGTGTTGGTTCTAGCCATTGGAATTGGTAAGGGACTAGACTGTGAATGGGATTGACTTTTATTTTTACCCGAGTTGTAGAGTTTTCTAAGGTTCTTATCAAGATATAAGTGCCCTGGTTTCTGGACTCCACTTGTATACCTTCTTACTCTTAGCCATCCTGATTAATTAAAAGGAGGTGCTCAGGATTAGCTCATCTTAATAGCTTTCAAAAAGGAAGTAAAGACTTTCAAATGAGCTATGCTGACTGATGAGCTAAAATCCAATGTTGAATGCCTAGGAATTGATTCTATGCTATGAAAGCAAACCAAAGATGGATTGAAAATGAGCAAACTGGACTAAATCTCCCAACTAGGATCCTGGTTAGCTCCCCAATGGGTCCCAAAGTGATTGCTACCCATCCTAAACATAAACTCATGTATACAGACTCATCAAATCCCAGCTGAGCTAAGTTCTACCCATTCTCCTAAATGCTAGTGGTACGTGAACCTTTTTTTAATAAACCTAGGTTGAGTTTTTATTTTCTTTTTCTTTTTTTCAAACCGAGACCACTGCTATGATTCTTATCAACTTGATAACGCTAGAACTTATTCAGGTCTTGAGTCAAGAGACATTGAAGCTCAATGGGCTCGAAAATCGCTTTTAGTCCTTAACTCGTATTACTAGATTTGACCTTTCCTAGCCTAGGCTCTCCTAAGACCAAAAGCATTCATGTATAATTCTTAAAAATGAGGGTAATTAGGTCACACAAAAACACATTCATGTACATAGATGAGCTCCATCATAAACCAGAACTCTATGTTACAAAGGGTTTAGGTAAGGTTTAAAACAATCCTCTTGCAACCCCAATGCTTCGTACCTCATCCACAAGGTGCACGGTAAGACTTGAACAATTTGGTTGCTTTCCAGCATCATATGGGTTAGGAAAGTGTTTCATAAGTGGGTGAAACAATTGTATGCTCAGTTGAAAGTCCAAAGGACCCATCGAGCTAACCAACTGTTTTACCAAGGGAAAAAGCAGGGTTTAACCTAGGGTTACTATTAAGCTGATACGATAGAACCCTTAATGCAAGTGTAACCCAAAAATAATTTCTCATATTGAATTTCAAATCATGCTTGCTTTTTTAAACAACATTAGACTCGCTTACTAGATGTTTCAGATTTAAAACTAATTTTTTTCCTTTTTTGGTTAAAACAATTAAACTGTAGCAAAACAAATAGGCTAGCCTGGAGAAGTCAACCAAAGTCTTAATCCAGAAACCTAGCCAAGTTCTTAGGCCAAAACCAGGTTTAGTCCCCTAGTTTTCTTCCAAACAATATTGATTATCTGATCCGAAGAACAGGGCGGTAACCCTAGGCTAGAAACCTGATCGGGTTCCTGAGAATGAATTGAGCCTAGGTCTCTGTTCTAGCCACTGTTACTATCAAAACACATAACCTCTTTTGCCTAGATCAACAAAAAACTTGCATAGATTGCAAATTTAATTAGTAGAGCCATCAATGAGTTTTAGGGGAAACTTATAAACAAAAATCACTCTTTGAAACGAGCAGTAACCGATGGGACACCAAAGGGAAAATAGATTTATATGAACTATAAACCGAAGGAACATCGAAAGTCACAATAAGCTCATTCCAAAATGATTTTTAAAAGGCCCCTGTATAATCCTTAGTGTGGGAAACATCTGATTCCATAGGCGCGAACTAACTATCTAGATTCGGGGCGAAGGTACGATGTTGTGATGGAGTGCATCACAACACTGCCCATCATTGACAATGGCTTCTACTAATCAATATGGGAAACTAAATCAAACTACTTTTAAAACAACAACCATGCAACATATTAAGATCAACTAGCTCAAATAATAAAAATTGAGAATACAACATCAGTCTAGAAGAATTGCAAGAAATAATTCAAAACGCTACAGTAGGCATGGATGAAACTAATCAAAATATTACATCTTTACCAAACAAGAAGTTAAATAGAATTAAGAGAAGAACTGCACAGACAAGAAGTGAGGGGAGAATTAGGTTATGCCCTCAACATAACCCACCTGATTCACCCCAAAAGAATGCACCTTTATGGATTAACTAATTTCTTGCTCTTAATGCCGCTCAAATTTTTGAGTATTTTCTTTTGAATTGTCTTTCTGATGTTTACACTCTATCTTTACATGTCTCTTTAATTTTTTTTTAATCGTTTGCTCAAATTTTTCATGGTGATTAACCCTAGGGTGCAGCCCCCTTTTATAGTACTGGCAATAAACTGAATTGGCTAAGGAAAAGGATTCCTACTTCAACACCTAGTAGGCTTAATATGAATAGTTAGCATATTTAGGTCAAACTCACTAATGAAAATTATACTTGATCACATATGGAGATAGAACGTGGGCTTTTCTAGGGTAGAGAAACAAGTCGGGTTCTTGGGTAGAGAACTAGTCAGATTCTAGGCCAGGTTAAGCCCACTGTGTCGCTTGCTTCCTTTCTATCTTTCTTTTTTGCCTTCTTTTTTTGCCTTTTTTTTGAACTCTTAATTTTATTGCTATTTTGCTTGGGCGTAAATGCATAGGTTGTTGCATAACTTTTGTCATTGGGCATTTTTTAAATTTAGAGATGCCATTTTTAGGCGTCTATAGTACCCCATATAGAAGCATCTAATGGAATATTCTAAAGCATTCAACAGCTTTATCTTCATAACAGACTTATTCTAATTGCGTGTAAATAGCAACCTTAGCTGATGAACGAGAGTACACACAACACACAAGAACAAAGAGCCTAACTCTTATTCAAAAGTGCTATTATACTCTTGGGTGATTAACTTAAATCATTGTAATCTTTGTACAAAAATTTGAGATTCCTTATGAGGCAAAAGGGTTGACAAAATCATGCCTGTAAACAACAATGTTGACAACAAAAATCATCTTTCCTAATTGGGGAGTTAAGAGAAATCATTTCAAGAGAGGGCTTGAAGAGCGAGTCATCAAGGTCCTAGGATGGATGCTTAGTTCTATAACCTCATAGCAAATCACTATAAGTGGTTGAATCATACAGAAGAGTCCTTAATCAGGGACATAACCTAGTTGGAGCAGCAAACCTCATAAGCAAATTCATTATGTTGTACTTTGTGCTTTACTTTCATATTACTCAAAATTCATTGGTCTATTTGCTTAGTGGCATTGAATTTATTATTTAGTGTCCTTGAGTTTGTTATTAATTGTTATATTATCTATTAAAGTATTTACAAATATTGGTGATCACCCTATTTAGCCCCTTTAAAGTGACTATGCCTGCTTAGAATGAACAATTTGTATCAAAGCTTGCCCCATCTATTGCAACTCAACCAACAACTAAAGATCAATGTCTTCATCAAAAATAGTTAAGATTAATTAAGGTTAACCTGTGTTTATACCTCTGTTATTTTGTTGATCTTATTTCACTCATTGGAAGAAACCTTTGTTGATCTGATTGATGGATAAAGACTATGAGCTATGGAACATAGTGGTAAGGGCTCCAATCCAAATAATGCATACGGGTAGAACTGGAGAAGTCTATTGACCAGTAAACCCTTAAAGAGCATCAGAGAGTGCATAAAAATTGCAAGGCATACAATGCTTTATATTGTGCTTTAGATGCCAATGAGTTTAATAGAATTTTTGCTTGTGAAATAGTACTTGAACTGATGGCACAAGTGAAGCCAGAGAATCAAAAATAAGCATCTATGTACACTAATACAGGCATTTCGAGATAATAAAGATATAAAGGAGATGCACATAAGATCACTGATGTAATCAACAACCTCAATTCTCTTGAAAAAATTCTACTCAAATAAAGAGATTTCGAGGAGGTTACTAACCAAGGCGAAAGCCACTAGAGAAGCATAGAACCTGAGGACCTTGAAGCTAGAGGATCTGGTTGGGAAACTCCTAACTTATGAGATCCACCTCCAGGAAGAGCAAGAAGAGGCCTTGGACAAAGTAGTGGCCTTTAAAACTACAGTTAAAGACCCTAAACAAGAATCTGAAGCATCAAATGATGAGATAGTCATGTTGGCCCAAGGCCTCCACAAAATGCTTAGGAAAAAGAACAAACTTCAAGATGCTTCGAAGAGGACCATCAGAAAAAGATAACAAAGGTATAAAATCCTCCTCTGAAAAACCTTGAAACTGACACAATGGCCTTATCTAGTTGTGGTCAACCAGAAGACATGATTAAAGAATACCAATTCTTCAAAAAGAAAATTAAAAAGAAGAAATTCAAGAAAATGGCAAAAAGCCTATGATAGCGACATGGAGTGAACGTGCCTCCAGTGATGATGATGTTGCCAACCTATGATTCATGGCAACTGGAAAGGAATCATAAGGCAAATCTGAATTCTCAGGATGTTGTAAGTTAGTACCCAAGGAAGCTGAAGAAACATCCATTTAGCAGGAAAAATCTCTCTTTTCTAAAATGTCTAAAGATTATTTTATTGAGATTATTATGCATTGTGTGAATGCTAAAGAAGAATTTCTCTCTAAGGTCAAGTACCTTAATGATGAAATTGCCATTTTGGAATATGAAAAGGAAAGTTTGTGTAACACCCCCCCACCCCGCCGCCAGTAGTTTTGGCGAATTTCTAAAATTTGCAATGAAATGGACAGATTTTTGCCTAAAAAGTAGCCATTACACTAAACTCATAGCCTTAAATTAGCATCTTTGACAAGAAAAAAAAAAAAAGGCAACTATAAACAAACTCAATGGCGATATACCAAAGCACACGGGCTTACAACTAGAGCACACGGTTTTTACATCCCAAAACATTCAAATCCAACTAGTAGGAGACGAACCACTAGGCCGATGGTTGGCTCACACTGCCCTTTCCAACCATGAATGGACACAACACATTATAGGCAGATTCAACAATCCCCAAAACTTAGTTTGATTTACTTTAATAAGCAAGGTTAGCTAAAATGACATCAAACACACTTAGGCCAAGGTACATGTTTGAGCTTATTTTGAATACCATGATTGTACCTTAGAATGCTTTCAAACATGATTAGACTTGATTCAATAAAGCAAGAAAATATTTTTATGAAATGAACACTTTTATGCTTAGTTTCAAACACCCTCAAATACACTTTACACCTTAGTTCAAAAGGGTTCGAACGAAGCCATTTCAAAAGCTAATGAGCCAAACTAAACTTTCGAATATGGCTCGATCACTTTAGATGCCAATTTGGGCATTGCAAAGTTCACAATGCTTATAAATCCATTTTATTTTGAGCGTAAATCAAGCGTGATTCTTTTTGCTTTTAGTTAACTAGATTGACAATTACCTACAGTTTTATATGCCGTAGCAAATTGTCACACAACACACATATACACAACAATAAAGATAGAGTTGAACTAGCTAATTCACCTAATGCCTAGTTCATAGCTGCAATGCAGAGCTAGAGCAAATAGCTAAATATAGCGTTATCCTTTTCCCCTTTCAATTATATCCTAGTTCAATGCACATAAACAACACATTTTCCTGCCAAGACTCATAGGTATTATTATAATGAGCTGATAAGGTCATATTCATGGTCCCCTCAACTAAACAAATCACTTACAATGCAATAATTCATTTCACAACATTTTAAAAAAAAATCAACACCAACCAACAACATTTCACAATTTCAAATTCATCTGTCTCCTTTGTTAAGCATCGCACCAACATCAACCACAAAGATTTCCATCATTGTTAAATAATCAAATGTTATTTCATCTCAAATGATTTCACTTTCTTATTAATTTTCTTCTAAATACTTTTCCTTTATCTATTTTCAACAACATATATCAAATCCTAATTTTTGCAATAATTGATTAAACTCCATGGCTAGGTTCAAAACAATTTAAAATTAGTACTAAGTCTAGAACGTAGAATTACCCACTTTAATTGCAAGCAACTGGATGCAATTTAGGCCTGGATTGGATAAAGTGGACACGTTCCTAGTCCTTTTTTCTTCCTCTTGCACTACTTTGCCTAGCCACTCTCTCACAGCACCTGGTTCCTCCACCATCTCCCTTTGTCACAGCTACTACAACTTAATCTCTCTCTCTCTCTCTCTCTCTCTCTCTCTCTCTCTCTCACACACACTCTCTCTCTCACTCACTCTATCTCTCTTTAGCTCGGTGCTGATAGTGGTGGGTTTTTGAATGTAGTGACAAGTGGCTTGGGGCAGGTTTTGTGTGAAAAGGTTTTTGAGCTTCAAATCTGCTCTAATGTCCTAGTTGACTTGCATTAGCACATGTTCTTTTTCTCTCCTTTTGCTTATTTTCCTTTTTTAATTCACTTGAAAGACTATCGGGTTAGCTCAAAGAGCCTAGCCAGTTCTAAACGCAATCTAACATCATAAATTACTGCTAATGTAACCAATTTCACACAATCACCCAATAATTCTAGAAAATTCTATAAATTAACTCACTTAAATTTCTACATTTTATCACACAAGAACACAAAAAATTAACCTGTTTAAATTACCCATCTTCATCTAGTACACATGATTAATATAATAAAATTAGTAAAACTAACTAACCTGAATAACTAATCATAACTAAAACCTCTTTGCCCTCATACTATAGGGGGCACATTGCAAAATCTTGAAGTTAATGAGCTTACCATTAGACAAGACGCAAGTATTCAAAGGATGAAAAGATAAAATAGTTTTCAAAACTCTGTGATGGATTTTATAGGAAGTGGAATGACTATGAAAAAAAGGTTGAAGCTAAGAACAAGAATAGAGGTTGAAAACTAAAAATGAACCTATGTTCAAACTCAACTCTGAGCAAGCTACCAAGCTTTATGAGGCTGAAGAAGAGATTAGAAGGGTCAGAGCTCAGCGTATGTATTTTTAAAAAGTTCCTTTCAAAAATCACTAGGAATTAAAAAACTTTGTCATATTAATTGGATTTCAAAAGGGTGTTCTTCAACAGAGAAGGTCTTGAATATGATCCTAGCATCAAGAGCAAATCATATCAAAATTTCTTAGCTAACGTGACACCTTCATATCAAGGTTAGATTAGTTCAAGGCAAATTGAGAATGTTTTGCAAAAATAGTATGATTATTCAAGGATGAGACAAGGATAGCAATGTCACTATAATCGAAAACGGTATTAGAGAAACTCTTTGCGTTCTAAGGATCACACTACATGCAGCCCTAAAAGTGTTCAAGTGTGACTACCTAAGGCTAGAAGGCCCTTAGAGATAGTATCAAACCTTAGACATAGATTTTCAGTCAAGGGAAACAGAAAGATTTGATTTTTGTTTTGCAAGGATGCTTCAAGTCAAATACCGATCTATGGTAGCTTAATAGCAAATGTTCAATGCAAACAACTAGTGATGCCATAGTGCTTTCAAAACTTGATGAATCCAATCAAGGGAAAGTTATTGAGATAAAAAGTATGGAAAGATCATTGGAGTTTAAAAAAACTAATAAAGATCCCTTTAGGTTATGAATGTTTAGATGGTGGATGGTTTCTAATTCAATTTGCTTAGTATGTCCTAATTTTGTGATAAAGGAAACAAAATTGCCTTTAATTCTCTCTATTGTCCCTAGCCTTGAAATTGGAAACATTACTTTATTTGGATCTACAGTGGGAAATGTTTATGCTATTAACCTTGATTAAGTTAATGCCAAGAACCTTGCATGCTTTAATGTTGTTAATAATCATGTATGGTTGTGGTATTAAAAATTTGGAGCCATCTATTGTGCATACTATTGATGAATTATCCCATCATGATCTAGTAAGTGGTCTTCTGAGCATAAGTATGATAAAGATCAAGTGTATGATAAAGATCAAGTTTACAGTGCATATGTAAAAGGTAAGCACGTTAGAGCTTTATTCAAGACCTCAAAAATTGTTTCCACTACAAGGCCCCTTCAATTATTACATATGGATTTACGTTGCCCGATAAGGTTGAGAAATCTTGGAGGTACTAAATATGTGTTTATTATTATTGATGATAATTCCATATTTAGCTTGATTTTCTTTTTGGAAGATAAAACAGATACTTTTAAAGTATTTTTCAAGTATTGTAGACAGGTATAGAATAGTCAAGGACTATCAGTTCAAGCTGCGAGAAGTGATCATGAAACTAAGTTTAAAGAAGAATTTATTTGTTCCATGATCATATGGGAATATCACATAACTTCTTAGCACCAAGGACTCTACAATAGAAGGTAGTAGCTAAAAGGTAAAATAAAATCTTGGAAGATATGGTGAGAATAACGTTATGTGAAAATTATCTTTCAAAGTGCCTTTGGGCTGAAGCTATAAGCATTGCCAATTATCTTCTTAACATATGCTTGATCAGACATATCTTGAAGAAAAATCCATATGATCTCCTAAAAGAAAATAAGCCAGAATTTTGATACTTTCTGGTAGCAAGTGCTTTATTCAAAACAATGAAAACGAAAATCTTGGAAAGTTTGATGTAAGAAGTGATAAAGGTAACTCTATTAGATGCTTTCAACAAACCAAAGCATATAGGGCATACAGAGAGAAAACCAATGTGGTCAAGAAAGCATCCATGTAGTATTTGACGAAAAAAATGATGAGATCATTCGCTCAACTTCATTATGAGATTTAAACTCAGTGGACATGAAGATGATGAGAAGAAAGAGTTGAATCCGATAAGGCAACAACTTGAAGTCCACGTTAAGATACCCTGAACTAATAAGATACTACTGTTAGCACCCCTAATGCTAAAGACATTGAGAACTCTAAAGAAAGGTAAGAAATAGTACGAAAGGCAAGGTAGGAAATAAGCACTGAAAAGAATCTCTAAGAACTAAGGAGAAGCTATAGATTCCTTGTACATCTTCCTATGAACAAGATCATATCAGGCATCAACTCAAGAGTAAGGACTCATTCTTCTGTAAGAATTTATGTGGTTTCTATGCATTTATTTCTCTCATAGAATCCAAGAGCCCTTTGGAAGCTCTTAAGGACCTTTATTGGACCTTAGCTATGCGAGAAGAACTCAACTAGTTTGAAAGAAACCAATTTTGGCCCTTGACCACCTGGCCCATGAACCATTAGTTATTAGGAGCAAATAGATGTTTAAAAGCAAGTTAAATAAATCTATCAATGTGGTGAGAAACAAAGCTGGAGTGGTGGCTAGAGGTTACAACCTAGAAGAAGAAATTAATTATGGTAAGAATGTTGCCCATCTGGCTAGACCAGAGCTAATAAAAATGCTACTTGCATTTGTATCTTCTATAGGCATCACATTATAACAAATGGATGTGAAGTTTGCATTAGCTATTTACAGGAAGAAGTTTATGTTGAACAACCCTCTCGTTTTACAATTTTAGATTGTCCTAGTTATGTTTTCAAGTCACACATAGTCCTTTATTAATTGAACCAAGGTCCTAGAGCATGGTATAACAAACTTAGCAATTTCTTACTCATAAAATATTTTTAGAAAGGACAGATTGGCATGACCTCATTTATTGAGACAAAGGCAAAACATTTCTAGCTTATGCAAATATATATTGATGATATATTATTGGGTGCTACTAATTAATGCTTGTGCTAAACTTATGAGCAAGGAATTTGAGATGAGTACAGTGAAAGAGTTGGACTTCTTCCTTCGATAGCAAATCAAGTAATGTCAAGATAGCATCTTTGAAGGCCAAGGAAAATATGTTAAGGAACTCTTGAAGAAATATGACTTGATAGTTTAAAGCATGCGAAGACTTCAATGGCTTCAAACTGTATGCTGGACTTAGACTCAAGTGGTAAGCCAACCAATAAAAAGGCATGCAGAAGTATGATTGGATCATTACTATGTTTAACTATAAGTAGGTCTGACATCATATTTAGTGTTTTCTTAGGTGTAAGATTCTAAGAAGTTCCCAAGAAATCCTACCTCAAGGCTATGAAAATAAATTCAAGTATCTCGATGGAACTAAAGATCTTGGTCTATGGTATTCAAGAGATGCTAACGTTACACTTATGGGGTACTCTTATGCTGACCATATAGGTTAGATAGTTGATGAAAAAAGTACATCACCTTCATGCCAATTTATTAGATGGTTTCTTGTGGTATGACATTCTAGGAAGTAGAATTTAGAGGCCTTATCAACTGATGAAGTTGAATATATTGCTACTGGAGCATATTGTGCTTAAATACTATAGATCAATCAACAACTTAGAGACCTGGGATTAGACTACAAGAAAATTCCTATCAAGTGTGACAACTGTAGTGCTATCAACATCACCAGGAATCTAGTCCAGCACTAAAGGTCCAATCATAATGAAGTAGGGCAACATTTCATCCGAGATCATCTGGAGAAACGATATATCTTTTTAAATTTCATTCCTGCTAAATTAGTTGATATCTTTAACAAGCCCCTTGGTGAAAGTTAATTGCATTTTACTCGAAGGGAGATTGGAATGATTGACTACCATACATGAATTAATGGGGAGTAATTCCTCAAAATATTATTTGTGGTATGAAAAATGATTTTGAGGGCAGTTGATTTTAATAACCTTGATGATATAAAGGTAGAAAAAGTTAAGCCAATTCTTATATTATATAGGCATATTCTCAAATTAATGAAGAGTAATTAATAGTCTTTTGTTGGGATCTCTTCTCTCAAAAATAGAGATTTTAAAGTGATTCCCTCCTTTTTTGCCCCTAAATTGGCCATTGTTGAAGCCTGTTAACCTCTCACACGTATCAGTGCATTACATTTAGCAATCGTCTAAGCATGTTGCGTCTTATTAGTTACCTGCAGACATTAACCTCATAATTTCTACTCTCAACCCACCTTAAATCCATTCCCTCTCTTTTTCATCTTTCAAAACCCTAACGGAGAAACTCCACCTTCTCTATCACCAAAACGTCATTATCGAAGCTGTAATGTCTTCTAAAAACTAAAAGAGCGGTCTATCTGAGCCCACCCAAGAGGTAAAGGTTTCACCCTTTATTTCTATGAATGTTCTTAATATGTTTGGTGAATAGTTCAAAGAAGGTATTAAAGAATATTTTGAGAAATTGATGAATGAAAAGATGATTGCTTGTGCTTATCTTAACTGGGACTTCTTTATAAATGCTAAGATTACATATCTTGGAACAAACAAATTGTAGAAAATTCTTTGGTATTAGAACAAAAGCCTATCATAATTTCATCTAGGCTTTATATGCGAACATAAGAAAACAAGGACCTGAAGTTATAAGGACCTGAAGATATGATTTATTACACTGCTTTTATTCAGGGTGTCGATTATAGTATGGCTTCTACTACCTTAGATCAGATCTTCAATAGCATGGTAGACCCTTTCAAAGTTTTTTGTGAACCCTTGAATCAGAATGCAAATGCTTGTTTTGAAAACTTCACTTTAGTTGAGATTTCATCTAATTGTAAGAAGAAGCAAGCCTTCTAAACTTTGCTATTATCTGAACCTAGATTCCTTTACTATATCTTGGGTATATTGATTTATTACACCTAGCTATTACCTTTGATTATGATTGCTTATGCTCTATTGGCTCACTATGCTTATGTGTTGCTCTACTTACGAAAGTGAGGAGTAATTTATTAAATGAACTTTAAGTGGTTTGTTTCATGATTTAATTGCTAAACTTAGGGTAAGGATAAATACTTTATCTCTACCTTAATCCCTTGCATGTTTGACAAATGTTACTTTTCATCAAAAAGGTGGACAAGAAGCACCTTATTGTGATGTGATTAGATGCTTGGTATATATTTTGATATCAAGGCGCACTTGCCATAAAGATTAAGGGTCACTAGAACTTTCTTATACAAATGCCTAAATCCTATCTATGTGTATGATTGCTTACAAGCAACTTGCTTGAAAACATCATCTGCTATCTGACTGGTAAGGGTTTCAAAGCAAGAAGTCAATTAGCTTAAACTCTTATCATCAAGGACCTTGATTAGCTTATCAAAAATAAACCTTTATTAGAGTTATAAAATTGTATAACTTGAATTGAGCTTAAAATAAATTTTATAACTCTTATTATTTTTCTAAATCTAAAATTTTCATATTTGTTTGGTGAAATTTAAATTATTCATAAATATGCAATCCACTTGAAATGGTTGTAAAGCAGATTTAAATATCTCTAAATAAAGCAAAGACTGAAAGAACTTTTCCTAAAATGGATAGCTGCAGTTAGTTATGTTAGAATTGGAGAATGTCAACATCAAGGCTTGAAGAAGTGGTTTCTGCCTTAGCAAAAGAGAAATGCAATGGCTAGCATATTAAATTAATTCTAGAGGACCACATCTCTAAGATATAACATCCCAAGAACTGACTGACGAATGTTTAAAAAGTGAGTGGACATCAAGGCCCTTAAATTAGCTGGTAGTGGTTAGAGAGAAGCATCTAATAGAATATTCTAAAGCACCTAATGGATGCATCTTCAATATCCTCTAACAGTCTCATTCTCATTACCTATAGATAGATATCTCAACTAAAGATAGAGAGAATTCACAACACAAAAGAACAAAGACCTTGACTCCCATTCAAAAGTGTTACTATACTCTTGAGTGGTCAACTTCAAATCCTTGTGAAGCAAGAGCATTGTGAGAATCTTGCTTGTAAACAAGTAGGTTAACCAGGAGAGTCAACCTTCTGAAGTGGGGACTTAAGAGAAATCACTTCAAAATAGGTGTTAAAGGGTGTGTTGCCAAAGTTTTTGCATGGACATTTGGTTGTGTATTCTAGGAACAGAATAATGAAAGTGGTTCAACCATAAAGAAGGGTCCTTAGGTGAGGGCATAGCCCAGTTGGAGGTGTGAACCTTGTGAACAAGCTCAGCATGCTTTATTTTTTATATTACTCTCTTACTGCTCAACTTCTTTGATATGTTTGATTAGTTTTCTTATGTTTGCTATTAATTGTTATATTCTTTGATTAAGTCTTTATCTAAAAATGTTAGTGATTACCCTATTCACCTAATCTAAGTTAACTAAGCTCTCTTGAGACCAACAATCAAGTATAGTTCAACATTGGATTAGTCTATCATATCTTTCTCCTAACCTCGAGTCTGACTCTGTTATCCTAAGCCAAACCTAGGTTTGCACCACCTTTAACCCCGAATCTTAATGTAGGGCCCATAAGCTTTATTGTTAGTGCTTAACCTAGGTTTTGCCTTATCTAGCTTACATCCCTGAAATAAGATTCTTTGCTTCACCTTTGGGCACAATCTAGTCCTCACTTTAGCCTAAATATGTGGTACATGTACTCTTTTAACCCTTAGCTTTCATGGTTAGACTGGTTTCTCTTACCTCACCATGGTGCTTAGCTTGATATCTCTAACTTAGGTCTTTTTTGTCGCCTTTTTTTTCCTATGATCCGTGTTCTCTACCTTATTCACTAACATCAGATCTTATTCCTTAGCCTAACCCAGAATCAATTCTCATCTTGAGTTAGGAACTTTAAGCCAACCTCGCATCTTTTTGCTGACAACAAACTTACTTTAATAACCATTCGTGATCTAAATAAGAAAAAAAGGCACTTATTAATACCACCATAGATGATAACAACAATATGGTCTAAGGATTGCTAGCCTTAACACCCACATTGGTGCCAAGAAAAAGAGCTATTGTACCTAAGACAACCTCTCATGATCATGAGGCTGAACACTAAAGAAGAACAAGCATCATACCAATAGGCTGGGGGACTCTCACTAGTGTCGATGCACCCTTAGGCATGGAGTTGGAAGAAACTTTTGTACTACTATAGCTAGGAGGCCACATCAAGCCCATCTGGTCCATACTAAGACCGCCATTAGATAAAAGGCTAAAAAGGTGGGATGAGAATGCCTATTGCATTTAGCACCAAGGCAATGGTGACTCTACTAGCCACTGTTTGAGGTTAAGACACCTTATTGAAAATATAACAAATAAGGGGACAATTTCAATCCCCATATCTAAGAGCTCTACAATGATCCGAATGAGTTTATGTCCACACTAAAGGAATGATAATACAGTGGCACCAATGTCATTTCATCATCGTAAGGAGCAATTAGCATTAGTGACATTAGCTAAGACTTAGATTCGTCAGGATGATTCTATATTCAAGTTGTGCTAACTCGTAGCCTTATCTTTAGCTTCTCTTTAGTCCAAGTCTTGTATCCTTTACTCACATTGATAAAAGTCCACCATCTTTTTTCATGCACACATATGTGAATAAATTTTTTGTTCATTGCACCAAAAAGAATTTTCATTCCTCTTCTGCTTATGAATAATTTTGTCCTATGATGAATCGGAGTTGCAAAACAAATGTACAAAAAGAAGAAAAAAATAAATAAAAATTGTCAAGAATCTCAAAAACCAAAAAGATAAAATTGTGTGACTAACCGGACTCACCTAGGGCGTGGGGCCTCCTTTGGTGACCCATAATACACCTTTCAACCTACATAAGCCAATTCGTGCCCTTCTAACCTTAAATTCTATGAGAACAGGTCACTGTAAACGTAGGATGTGATTTAAAGTGTATAGTGTATAATACCAAAATCAAAGGTAAGCAATCAAGGGAGAAAAATCTCTAAGTACCAATGCCTGCCCATGGAACTCAAGTCATGTCTTCATCAACCCAATAGAGTTAATTCTCTAAACAAATTAGCATAAAAAAAATTCAAAGTCAAAAAAATAGGCAAAAAAAATTAAAAAGAGTTTGCCAAAAGATCATTTGAGAACTTTCTTCGCACCTACAGTTTAAAACGGTTATAGGATTCTTAAGTAATGATCTCAAGCAAACTAAATTGGTACAATATCAACAAGATTCAAGCTCTTATGTGTAAAGGTTGAAAGTAGTTATGCTTAACATTTATAAAAAAAGAGGAAAGGTTACAACATCCATTAAAAAATGGGTATTTCTATAGGTTGAAGAAACATATTGTTCATTAAAAAAAAACTTTCATTTCACCAAATCATATAAATGGGGAAGTTATGAACAGTTGACAATGTTGCCTAAATAGAAAATTAAAAGTTAAAATTTCATCAAGATAGTAAGATATTTACAATAGTCATTATGAAAAGCAAACAAAGAAAGACAATGAACGAGACTAGCAATAAATACTAGTGTTTCATGTAAACACGTGCTAGTAGTGCATATATATCATAAAAGAGCTAAAGTTATGATCGAATTAGTTAAATGCACACTACACAGGCTATCCTAGTAAGGGATGAACATATCTTACTTATCCCCTCTGATGGTGAGACAAAAAGAAAAGGCTATTTTGAATTCAAATCCAAAACAAGTTAGCTTACCTCTCTTCACATACTCTTAGGTTTATATATGTGATAATTTTAAGCCTTCATGTCGATTCCCTTTCATTTGATTACCTAGTTCTTTAGCTTATCAAAAAGGCCCTCATAGAGGCAAAAATCTTTAAGTCACATCCCTTTTTGAGAACTTCAATCGGCCTGATTCCCATCCAGAATCACTGGTAGCCTTTCTTTGGTCCAGCTGTAAAAACTATCTAACACAAAGCTCAAATGATGATTCTTAGTAATGAAAATTTAAAATATCAACATAAGTGGCATTTGACATAAAGCTCAAATGACGATTCTTGGTGATGAAAATTTAAAATATCAACATAAGTGGCATCCTTCTTCTTCCTTTAACCTAAGGGAACAAGTTATGCAAGCCAATGGTACATTACCCTTATTGCTGAACCAAACACGCTGCCAGGCCTAATTCCCCCTTCCTCCCTAAAAAGTGCAACTTGACCGTTTGAGGGTTTACGAAGTATTTCTTTGCTTAATGTCCTTTTAAACTTGGACGTATACCATCACCCCATCATCACCTTTGATCACCCTTTGCCTCACATCCATATCATTCACCATCACAAACCACCATTAACCTTGCAAATCACCTTCTAACCTTTTGCTTCACATTCATATCCTTTCTTACCCCTATCAAGAACCTTGGATTGGACACCCCTAACTTTGAACATGATCTTAGACTTAGAATTTCAGTCTTTAGAAACAAGCTACATATGCACTAGTGAGATTGGTATATACGTGAACAAGCAAACCACATATGCAGCTGAGGTTCCTCGGCCAAGAGACAGTCACCTACAAGAGAAACGTTCCCCCACATATGGATCGCCCATCCTTCTTGGCCATCACATAGCCCAAACTGGATTAATCTTCTTTGCGCTCTATTTGGGCCTCTCCAGACTGTCTTTACATCCATCTTTCATAACTCAGTCAACTTCACCATATTTGCCCTAATCATTGTCGCCTTAGCACTAGCCTAATCTGGCCGTTCATAATAATCTAGTTGTTAAGTCATAAATCATGCATTGCTTTAATAATTATTTTGATTATATTATATATATTATTTCGTCTAATTTACTTTATTTTATATATTTTTCAGGTTAAGCATTAATAAAATAAAGAGGAGAAGAGAAGACGTCAAAGTTCAGATTTTACACACTAAGTTATCAAATCGGTCCAAAAATAATGATTTGTGAAAAAATATTATTTTTATAATGATTTATTTTGGCTAGGGTTACAAAATTATTACTCCTAATTGAAGAGAAACTAGAAGGCTTGGAAGAGAAGGAGTCTAAAGAAAAAAAACCCTAGAAGATAATGTTACAAAACCCTTGACGTCTCACCTTTTCTCCACACTCACACACCACGCCTAACCTGGCGCAACCCTCTTCTCTAAAAGCCTCCTTCACAATCATCAGTTTCTCCATCAAACCTCGCCACCTTCACCATAATCGCGATCATCACGAGCATCACTTTTATTGATCAGCATCATCACCTAAGCAAGTAGTATTGTGCTGACTTATTTTTTTATTTTGCATGTTTAGTTAATTATTGTAATTTGATTCACAATATGTGTGAGTAAATTTTATGTACTTAGTATAATCTATTTGAAACCATGCTAAATTAATTATTTTGAAACAAGTTACTTACTTTATTGTCTAGTTGATTTTTATTCATAATTCTATAACGATTAGTATCTCTTGTTTATGATATTCGTGTTATACTAATTAGAATGCATGCTAGTTAGTTTAATACGAATTCATATGATAGTTTAAAAGGCTTTAATACGTAAAAGTTATAGTCTTTTAGGCATTAGTATCACCCTAATTAGTCATAGATGGCTCAAACCTATCTATTTTAATTAGATAATCGTTATAGATTTTTGTTAAATCAATTTGCTAGTAAATTAGTTGCAAGGTGTTAGATAATATTTTTCTAATACATAATGCTCTATTTTGATTAAATTCTTACACTGGTGTGAGGTTTATCAACACTAGGAGGGTTTATATTAGGGTTGGATCTAAATAAACTATAATATAAGGAAAAGCGGGAAAGATCTGCAGGTGGTTGTCTTCTACAGTCTAACTCATCAATAAATCGATTTGTGTGTTGATAATAAATGTTAATTTACGTGGTGGATATAGATTATGCTAAGTATTTATCATAAATTTGGTATCTCTGATAATTACTTGTTGCTTTTTAGTTAATTTGTTTAGTTTGTCAATTTTTATTCTTCAATTATTAGCTTTAATATAAATTTCATTTACCCCCCCGAAAGCGTAGTCTTTTAGGAGTGTCCTAATAATATTAGACTGGTTAGATTTTGATTTTTAGTGTGATTGTAATTTTCAAATTTAAGTTCTATTCTGTTTTGCCAATTATTCACTAGTTTGTTAGAAATTAGGTTAAAAATAGTTCCTTTTGTGTTTTTTGTCATGTTTTAGTCCATTTTAGGGTTTATATAGTGTCCTATTCTGTCTCTATTTAATTTCGAAATTTTTGAAAATTATTTGATAATTTTTCAGAATTATTTCATGAATTGGATATGTGCAGATTTTTATTTTAATAAATCTGAAAAATTAAGTTTTAAATTTTTATTTCAGGTTTTTAGGTTTTATTAAGTCCAAAAAATTGTATCCTAAAGTCTGGGAAATTGTGTTATTTAATTTCGTATTTATATTAGTGCAGTTTAATTTTTCTCTAATTTCAGATGTTATTTTCTGTTTTCATTTTCTAGAGTTGATTTTCTGTTTTAATTTTTCTGAATTATTTTACATATAATTTTGGGGTTGTAAAGTTATAAACTTGCAGAATATTAATTTGAATTACTTTTTGTAATTTTTAGTATTAATTTTCTGCTTGTTATTTTCTGTTTTAATTTTTAGTCTAATATTGTGTTATTATTTCTGTTTTATCTTTCATATTATTTAGGGTAACTGTTTACTGTTTTATTTTCAGAATTAAATTTAGAATATTTAGGAGTAATATTAAGTATTTTTCCAGAATTTTACTTATTAAATTTAATTTATTTTAGTAATATAAAGAGAAGTTATAATAAATTGGAGCAGTAACTTTAATTAGAATTAAACTAGCTTATTATTATAATCTTTCCTCGTGGGATCAATCCCTGCTTTCCTATGCTATAAATATTTTTCATAAATCAAAGTAGTGGTTTAATTTATACCTCTACGACAAGCTTTACAAATTTTGGCACTGTTGTCGGGGAAAGAAAATAAGATTGTTAGTTTACTGTTATTTAATTTTACTACTTTTATTGTTTTGTTTTTTATTGTTTGTTTTAGTTTATGAGATTAATGAGCGATCACATGATCGAAATCAAAAAGGAGCATACGTTTGAGGTGTTTGGAAGTAAAGAGATCAGTTATACTTAGTGGAGGAGATCCATGACCTTCATGACGTCGAGCCAATGACTGTAAATAAAGGCGCTGGTTGGGAGGCAGCCCAACATTTTTCAGGGAAGTTTTTAATTCGCTTTTCGCATCTTCTTTTCTTTTATTAATTAGCATGCATTAGGGACAATGCACGAATTAAGTGTGGGGGGTGCATCCTGCACTTAGTTCCTGCAGTATTTATTCATATTTTTTAAAAAAAAAACCAGTAAAAAAATTTTTGTTTTTGATTTTCTTATAAATAATGACGATATGAGTTTATGCTAGGCTTGCTTGCTTTTAAAGAAAAAAAATTTACTTTGAGCTATTTGTAGTTTATTCTTCTATGAGTGAAGACTTCTGAGCATACTAGCTGTCATTCAGAGAAGTTTGAGTTCATCCTCATATATCTCTTTAATGAGTAGATGTCATGATTGTTCATCTTATTTGGTCATATATTATATCTGCTTCAGAGGCAATAAAATGACCTAGCCCATTTCCTAGATTATTGAATTAGTAGAATAACTCATTAAAATTGTGACTTTTCTTATTTTTTTTTTTTAAAAAAGAAAGAAAAAAGAGAGTCAAAGTCAGAAATGACAAGTACTCCTTTAAGGCATGCGCTACTGGGTGCTATCCTTTGAGGCAAT
Organism: Carnegiea gigantea; assembly: GCA_029747015.1. NCBI lineage: Eukaryota > Viridiplantae > Streptophyta > Magnoliopsida > Caryophyllales > Cactaceae > Carnegiea > Carnegiea gigantea. The sequence continues at coordinate 107,848 of JAKOGI010001126.1, forward strand.
ACTGCCATTGGAAAGTTTCCTTCCCATACTAGTGGGTCAATAAAATAAATAAAAATAATGATGAAAATAAAATGTTTGCTCCATCACTTCTATTTAGGTGAGTGTGAGGCATGGAGTGTTTAATTTCTAAAACCCTATATGGGCCTCGAAAATGCATGCAAGTGGAGTTTGAAAGATAAGAAGAAAAAAAGAAAAAATAGAAGAAGGAAAAAAAAATACAAGGCAAGTTTAGAATCAATTCAATGAGTTATTCTACCTAATTCAATTGTCTCTATAGTCATACCGTACTTTAATTTTTCTATCATAAAATTTTTAGACCTCTTAATCGGGGTATGCATACTTAAAAGAGATGGATAATTATTGATCTTATTACTTCATTAAGGAAATGTTGTGAGGTTGATGAAGAAACTTTTTGATGGTAGTTGGGTGTCCAGTAGATATTCACTTGTTGGCAGGAACACTAATTAATTTTCAATAAAACTATTTTTAAAGCAAGTCAATGCCTAGTGTAAAATATCATATTTATGCATGATTTTATAAGAAAGAAAGAAGGTCAGTTTTAGGTCGGCTCTAAGATTTCTTTGCACAAGGACGTCCAAAGTCTAAATGTGGGGGAATTTGTTAAGTCATAAATCATACATTTCTTTAATAATTATTTTGATTATATTATATATATTATTTTGTCTAATTTACTTTATTTTATATATTTTTCAAGTTAAGCATTAAAAAAATAAAGAGGAGAAGAGAAGATGTCAAAATTCGGATTTTACATGCTAGGTTATCAAGTCGGTCCAAAAATAATGATTTATGAAAAAATATTATTTCCATAATGATTTATTTGGGCTAGGGTTATAAAATTATTACTCCTAATTGAAGAGAAACTAGAAGACTTGGAAGAGAAGGAGTCTAAAGGAAAAAACCCTAGAAGATAATATTATAAAACCCTTGACGCCTCACCTCTTCTCCACACTCACACACCATGCCTAACCTCACGCCACCCTCTTCTCTAAGGCCTCCTTCACAGTCATCAGTTTCTCCATCAAACCCCGCCACCTTCACCATAATCGCGATCATCACGAGCATCACTTTCATTGATGAACATCATCACCCAAGCAAGTAGTATTGTGCTGACTTATTTTCTTATTTTGCATGTATAGTTAATTATTGTAATTTGATTCCCAATATGTGTGAGTAAATTTTCTGTACTTAGTATAATCTATTTGAAACCATGCTAAATTAATTATTTTGAAACAAGTTTCATGCTTTATTGTCTAGTTGATTTTTATTCATGATTCTATAACAATTAGTATCTCTTGTTTATGATATTCATGTTATATTAATTAGAATGCATGCTAGTTAGCTTAACACGAATTCATATGATAGTTTAAAAGGCTTTAATATGTAAAAGTTATAGTCTTTTAGGCATTAATATCATCCTAATTAATCATGGATGGCTCAAACTCATCTCTTTTAATTAGATAATCATTATAGATCTTTGTTAAATCAATTTACTGGTAAATTGGTTGCAAGATATTAGATGATGTTTTTCTAATACGTAATGCTCTAGTTTGATTAAATTCTTACGCTGGTGTGAGGGTTATCAACACCAATAGGGTTTTAACTTAGGGCTGGACTTAAATAAACTATAATATAAGGAAAAATGGAGAAGATCCGCTGGTAGTTGTCTTCTACAGTCTAACTCATGAATAAATTGATTTGTGTGTTGATAATAAATATTAATTTGCATGGTGGATATAGATTATATTAAGTACTTTTCATAAATTTGGTATCTCTGATAATTATTTGTTGCTTTTTAGTTAATTTGCTTAGTTTATCAATTTTTATTCTTTAATTATTAGCTTAAATATAAATTTCATTTACCCCCCCCAAAAGCGTAGTCTTTTAGGAGTGTCCTAATAATATTAGATTAGTTAGATTTTGATTTTTAGCGTGATTGTAATTTTCAAATTTAAGTTCTATTCTGTTTTGCCAATTATTCACCGGTTTGTTAGAAGTTAGGTTGAAATAAGTTCCTTTTGTGTTTTTTTTTCATGTTTTAGTCCATTCTAGGGTTTATATAGTGTCCTACTCTGCCTCTATTTCATTTCAGAATTTTTGGAAATTATTTGATAATGTTTCAGAATTCGTGAACTGGATATGGGCAGGTTTTTATTTTAATAAATCTGAAAATTAAGTTTTAATTTTTATTTCAGGTTTTTTAGGTTTTATTAAGTCCAAAAAATTATATCCTAAGGTCTGGGCAATTGTGTTATTTAATTTCATATTTATATTAGTGTAGTTTATTTTTTCTCTAATTTATGATGTTATTTTCTGTTTTCATTTTCTAGAGTTAATTTTCTGTTTTAATTTTTCTGAATTATTTTACATATAATTTTGGAGTTGTAAAGTTATAAACTTGCAGAATATTAATTTGGATTACTTTTTGTAATTTTTAATATTAATTTTCTGCTTGCTATTTTATGTTTTAATTTTTTATCTAATATTGTGTTATTATTTCTGTTTTATTTTTCAGATTATTTAGGATAGCTGTTTACTATTTTATTTCCAGAATTAAATTTAGAATATTTACGGGCAATATTAAGTATTTTTTCAGAATTTTACTTATTAAATTTGATTTATTTTAGTAATATAAAGAGATGGTATAATAAATTAGAGTAGTAACTTTAATTAGAATTAAACTAACTTATTATCATAATCTTTACTCCTGGGATCGATTCTTACTTTTCTATGCTATAAATATTATTTATAAATCAAAGTAGTGGTTTAATTTATAACTCTACGACAAACTTTACAAATTTTGCACCCCGCTTGCAGCTTGCCTGACCTTGTTCTTTGCCTAAATTTAACTTATTTCTATCTCACACCTGAGAGTAAGCTATACACCATCTTAGCATCCATAGAGCTAGCTTCACTACTTAGCCATAACCAATAGCCATACCAAGTCTGTCCTTGACCATTAACGAGTCTTAATCGTAAACCATGCTTATATCTTGTACAACATTATAGGCCCATCATGTTACACTTACATGCGTACGTGCATTCATACAGATCCATTCATGCATGCACTCATCACATGTCAATAAATTAAGATATAATCTCAATCTCAACATACATTTGCTATGCCTACATGCATACACTTGGCATTCATCCACTATGAAAACATACATATCTACATTAATGTATATGGTCCATAAATGTCTACTCACATACACATGTACCATAGGATAACTGTGCATTCGTTATACATACATGCCTTCACATGTAATATCCCGTCACTTAATCATGTTTAATTAGTTTTAATTCTTCTATTAGTTACATAGTTATGATTAATCAGAGCAGCAAGCCGCGTAACATTCTGCTGCCAAACAAAGCAACTCTTGATCTAAGAAATTTCGATATCATAGGATTTCTTTTAAGTATATAAAATCTCGAATAATCGTTCGTCTATACTCCAGCAAGTAATTTTTCTTAATAGCTAAGGAATAGAATAAATGAATCAACGCTAGCCAAATGTATGGTTGATTTTGGGCCATGTGGAAAGAAAATGAATTGGGATAAGCTTACACTAAATTGATAAGATTTAGTAATTATCAAACAAAATATATATATATATATATAAATAAAACAAATGAAAGAATTACTATGTAATCTGGAAGATGGGTTCCTAAGATAGTATGTGGAGTCTAGTGGACATAGCCACAACATAGTTCAAAAAAAGGGAAGAAAGCTCCACACTTCATCCACTTCCATCATTATCTTCATTTGTATAAGGCAATCAATCCTTTTTACACTCCTTTGTCTCCATCGAAGGTGAATACCATGAATATCCAAATTGATTCATGAGCAATTCTTGTGGTGAGTGGGATAAACTTTTCAATAAATTGAGTTGTATTGCCTAATTGAATACTTGAAACAAGTCATTGAGATGTATCTTGTGGATGAATGAACAAAGCATGCCAATTTATGGAATTGGTTCATGCAAATTGGTTAAGTTTAGTTTGGAATGAAGTGCTTGTTTTAAATAACATAAAAATGAGGATATGGGAATATTGTTTCCATTTGGATTGTTAGTTGTTACATGAGTAAAGTGATTGATGAAATTGGAAGTGATAAAGAAGAATTGGGCATTGGGTTGTGCAATTATGAAAGTTCCTATGTTAATTAGATTGGGTGCATGTCTATCTGCTTTGGGTAACTTGTTATTGAGGAATTGAGTTGGGCTCTTTGTTAATTTGAAATAAACATAAAAATTAGAAATTTATGTCTAGAAATAGATGTGGAGCTAACTAGTGATAGAATAGGGTTTTAGTGAAAGAATATTCTTAGCTAAGCTTCATGTCAATATTTAATCAGAAGTTGGAGATCTGAAAATGAGTCAAGTTGGTCAAATGAGCTAGGTGGATTGGTTTATCTAAATGTTTAGTTAAGAGGTTTATGAAGCATTTGGGATCATAAGTAGCTAATTCAAGTAATCAACGGCTATTGATTGAATTAATTGATTTTTTATTTAAGCTTAAAATGTCAAGTTCAAGGTTGATATACATAGATGAAACAACCTCGATAATGGAAGAAAAAAGGGGTAATTTAAAAGCATAAGTGTAGGAGAAAGGAGTGCAACATAGGTACTTGGGGTTTTAAGTTAAATAAGATTACTAAGGGTCGTAAGAGCTGCTAACTAATTTGATTAAGGCAACTCTGATGTGTATGGAGCTAAAATTACATTCAAGGGAAAATGATTGAATAACAGCATAATTACATAGTAAAAGAAAACATTAGGATTTATTTGATTAAGTCAATGATGTTAAAGAGAGGAAAAGTCCTTTGAGACATTTCCTAAACGAAAATTTACAATATTAGTCCATTAGTTTATAAGTTTTTGAAATTGAAAGTATATTGTTATTATAGAATAAAGATCTATAAAAATGAACTCTTATGAACACAAAACTTGATTTGAACGCTTATAGAAAGAACTGTTGCAAAGTAAGGTTTAAAAGAGAACACTCCGTTTTTGCAGGTATATTATTGCTTATACCCTTCAAAGATGTCTAAAGTTATATTTCCTAACATTACCAAGTCTTATTTAGCTGTTGGAATCTTAAGGGCACATTTCATTGTTCACTATTCAATGTAATGTTCACTATTCAATGTTTAATGTTCAATGTTTATTGTTCATAGTTGCTACGAGAAGAATTCACAGTTTCGGGCATTCCCATTAAACAGGAAATTCATAGCTTATTGTTCATTGATTCAATGGCCACTGTTCACATGTTTAGGTCTCCGTCTAGGCCAAGAAATAATTAATTTCATAGTCAATGTTAACTATAGTGTTCCTTAAAGGACATGTAGCAAGCATAGTCTTTAAATTGTGCGCGCACCTACTAACTTCTTTGCAAATAGTTATTGACTGTATAAGGATAATGTATTAAGTTATAGCTTATTTTCCTGTTGTTTTGTGTTTTCTAGCTGATTTAGGGAATGTGAGACAACTTAAAGTCTAGTCGGAACCTACGAAAGCTAAGGGTCCAGGAGAAGTAGGCTATGGTAGTGATTGCTAATTCTCTACCCTAGTTGGTCATTTTGGAGGGCTTAAAACCCAACTTGTGTTTTAGGCATTATTATAGCCGCAATGAAATACAAATCCATTTTGGATGCAATTAGATCATTGTGTTGTGCCTACTTTAGCATGTTTAATAATAGTCATAGATGTTGTTTGGTGTCAATATTAAACTAGTGGATAATGCTTATTTGGTAAACTCTATATCTTTACGTGTAGCCTTGTCCCTGTGGGACGACAGTAATGCCCTAGCTCGATAACGCATCCATTTACTCATAATGCGTATTAAAAGGATGTTTAGAAGGTAATTGATTTGGGGTATTATAGAAGTGGTATCAAAGCCAATTTAGAAGTTTGAATGACTGGATTAATGCTGTTATTTGGGGCCTAGATAGCCGAGACTTTAGGTACGCTGTACTTAATGAGCAAAAATTCATAGGAATAAGGTTGGTTGTGTGAGGAATGAATAAGTAAGCCCTACAATTAACAAAGAGGTGTAATTTTTTATAAAATGTGTGCAAAGAGGCATGTATATGGTTACATGAAATGTTTACGTCGTGTGTGTGTGTGTGTGTGTGTGTGTGTGTGTGTGTGTGTGTGTGTGTGTGTGTGTGTGTGTACACACATATACATATATATACACACATATACATATATATACACACATATATGGTTACATGAAATGTTTACGTCGTGTGTGTGTGTGTGTGTGTGTGTGTATACACACATATACATATATATACACACATATTGTGGAAGCTAATAAGTGTTTTATGATGATAAGAAATGGTAGGATGGGAACCTTTTGAAGGGGCACCCCCTAGGAACCCTCAAGTTCCTCTACTTCCTCCAGACCATCCCCAAGGAGAAGACCCTTTTCCCCAGCCGCCACTTGTCCTGGAGCTACCAATTGATACAGAGGGATATAAGTCCGACTTATCAGATATCTATGCCAGGGATGACTGGTATGATATGTGGGAAGGAGGGGATGAAGTGCCTTTAGTGATTCACATAGCGTGAAGAGTGTAATCAACATATTCCTAAATCCCCCAAGGTGATAGAAATAAGTTATGATGAGACTAAAAAATATTTTTAGAGCTCTAGGTCTGAAACTAATAACAGTAATGACCCCCCAACTACAAACCAGTGAGGTGGAATAGAAAGAGGGAGCAATAAAAGGAGTTGGATATGTAAAAACGTAAATAAGTAAAGTAGCACATAGGGAACTGATCCTTAGGGGGGAATAGAAAGGTTAACAAATGGTGTAGGACTTCAAGTCATAGGGCTAGAATAATGTATGATCTAATCCCCATCAACCCATTTTGTTTTAAGGGGTGGACGCTTTTGCACTTCTACCATGGAGATTGTACTCCTAGTATATTAATGTAGTATATGATATGACTAAGTTAATGAATATGTGTAAGTTTTATATATATGACTACTGAAGTTATTAAATTAGTTGCGAATGAAATAACCAATAATGAATCCATAAGAGAATATCGCAATATGGGTTAGCTGGTGTCTCTTGTCTGGCCACCTGAACAACTAAGGTAATAACCTTGGTAACATGAGGGGAATGGCCTATGAACAAATGATGATGAAGATAAAACATAAATGTGTAGTCATGAGGGATGCGGATGAGTAGAAGCTAATATGCTTGTGCATGCGATGAACATAGTGGTGAACCCAAAACCAAAAAGACAACATTCCAAAGAACAATTTGTGAAAGAATGATGTATAATCTGGGCCAGCCCACTCGATCAGTCAATTAAAATTTCCCTGTTAGTAACCCCTTAAAGAAATCAAAAAGTTGCTAGCGTACCCCCACACGCTGAAAACATTGAGGCTCAAAACAAACTAATGGATGGTTTAGATCCCGAAATGATGGCAGAAATTATGGCTAGAGTAACAAAGAAGCTTAGGGGTTCTGGATTTGAAAAGTATGAGCAGGAAACCAAGTCCTCTGATTGGGTTGCAAAACGGAATCCTAAAAGATATGCTGGCAAGGAAGACCCTATGCCACTGGAAGAATGGGCCAGGTAGAAACATATATTTGATGTCATGGAGGTTCTTGATAACAAGCTTGTGACTATTGGTGCCTTTTACCTCACTCGACAAGCTGACATCTGGTAGAGAACAGTTAAGACTACCTTCCAATGTCCCAAGGCCACCAATTACAAGTTTTAACGAAGTGCTGCGAGCGAAGTTTTATCCTATACAATTATAAAAGTAGAAGCATAGAGAGTTCCTGACCCTGATGCAAGATAAGCTGTTATTAATGGAGCATGCAAATCACTTCGTTGAACTTTCAAGGCTTGCCTTAGAATATATAGCCTCAGATTGAATTAAAATGTTAATATTTGAAGAAGGCCTAGCACCTTATATTGGGAACCAAATGGTAGATTAGTCTATGCAATCCCGTTAGGATTTGTATGAGCGTGCTGCTGAAATTGTGCGAGTGAAAAATGAGTTGAAAATGGTCAATCAAGCTAACCATAAGAAAAGGTGGAAAAAGAGAGGCCCTTGTATGAAGCATAACACCTCAGAATGCAAGGTGAGAACAAATCGTTATTTTTATTGTGGAGATTCGAATCATCTGATTGTCAACTACCCTGCTGGATCTACCTAGTTGCGTAAGGGTCCTACTCTAGCTCCTGAAGATAGTAAAATGCCCATCCCTATGACCAGACGCTAGGTAGGCAGACTTCATATGATCAACATAAAGCAGGACACCAACCCATGAACAGTCGTGACCAGTCCGCTTATTTTTAATTCAACATGCCTTGTCATTTTGTTTGATTCAGGAGCTACACGTTTATTTATTTCATCAAAAGTTGTTTCTCAGATAGGGGTGGAATCACATAAATATCCTACAGATTTGGACGTAAATTTGCCCATGGAAAAAGGATAAAATATAGTGTTATGTACTAGAATTGCCTAGTGACACTAAATCAAGATGAGCTGAGGGAGATTTAATATAGCTAGGTCTATCGGAATTCGATATAATTCTAAGAATAGATTGGTTGTTAATGAATAGGGTAAAAACTGATTTCCAAAGGCAAAGAGTATCACTAAAAGGTAAAGGGGGTGAAAAGATGTATTTTTAGGGACATAATCATAGTAAGGAATGTCCTATAATATCCTTGATGGCAACTAGGAAATTAGTTAGATAGGGGTGTAAGGTGTACTTGTGCTTTGTTACCAATGATTGGTAAAGGTTAATAAAACTTGAGAATATTCCGATGGTCAGAGAATTTTCAAATGTGTTCCTGGAAGAAATCCCTGGGCTACCACTCAAAAGAGAGATTGGCTTTGAAATAAAGTTAAAACTAGGAACATGCCCTATCTTGAAGTCTCCATATAGGATGGCCCTAGTAGAGTTAAAAGAATTGAAAGTGCAATTGGAAGATTTGTTAAAAAGGGTTATATAAAACCAAGCGTAACACCGTGGGGAGCACCACTACTATTTGTAAAGAAAAATGATGGAGCTTTGAGATTGTGTGTCGATTATAGAGAATTGAACGAGATCACTATAAAGAATAAGTACCCATTTTCTAGGATTGATGATTTGTTGATCAACTACCGAGAATGGGAGTCTTCTCAAATATTGATCTTAGATCAGGGTACCACCAATTAAGAATCAAACCAGAGGATATCTCTAAGGTGGCATTTACGACTAGCTATGGTAATTATGAATTTATGGTTTTCGATTAAGTAATGCTCCTATAGCCTTTATAGATTTGATGGATCGGATGTTTAGGCTATTCTTGGATAAATTTGCAGTTGTTTTCATTGATGATGTCATAATATATTCAAAAACTAAAGAGAAGCATACTGAGCATTTGAGGATTGTGCTACAGACCCTAAGGAAGTACAAGATTTATCGTAAGTTATCAAAATGTGACTTTTTGTTATCTGAAGTGAACTTTCTGGGACATGTGATATCTAAAGAAGGGATTAAAGTCGGCCTATAAAAAGTAAAGGTAGTCACTGATTGGCCAAAGCCTACTAACGTTACTGAGGTTCGGAATTTCTTGTGTATGGACGGCTACAATAGGTGTTTGTGTAAGATTTCTCATGAATCGCCCTGCCCCGCACTAACATATTAAAGAAGACCATGAAATTTGAGTGAAATGACAAGTGTGACGATGTCTTTTAAGAATAGAAACACAAGCACACCATTACACTAATTATAGCTTTCCTAGTAGAAGGAAGGGAATTTTACCATTTGTAGTGATACCTCTAGGCAGGGAATAGGATTTCTTTTAATGCAAGATGGAAAATCATAGTCTATGCATCTAGGCAGCTGAAACCATGTGAGAAGATTTATGCATCCATGAGTTAGAGCTAGTTACAGCAGTTTTTGCATTGAAAATATGGAGGCACTACCTCTATGGTAGCCCTTACAATATTTTCACTGATCATAAAAAGTCTCAAATACATCTTTACCCGAAATGAATTGGATTTGAGGCAATGCAGTGGTTGGAGCTTCTAAAGGATTACGACCTGCAAATATAGTACCACCTAGGAAAGGCTAATATTGTGGCTGATGGCTTGAATCGTAAAACGCATCATAGTATAAGCACTGTGGTACTGGTATGATCGAAAAGTTTGAGGGACATTAGGAATATGAGCATAGAACTTGTGCTATTGCATGAATCCAGGTGGTTCCTTAATGGTATGTCTATTCAACACACCCTCTTAGATGAGATTAAGTAGGCACAAGTAGGTGATGCAAAGATAGAAAAAAATTAACGAGAATATAAGCAAAGGGAAAGCATTAGGTTTACGGAGGATGAGTAAGGAATTATTAGATTTCAAAATTGGATATGCATGCCTTAAAGGATGGAGTTGGAAAAAAAGGACAATGTCTGAAGCCGACACTTAAAAGTATTCCATCTAACCAGGAGGAATGAAAATGTCTAGAGATTTGAGACAAACATTTTGGTAGAGCAATATGGAAAGAGACATAGCCGAGTATGTAGATAAATTGCCAAGTGAAAATGGGACTCCATTTCAATGGATTTCATAATTAGGTTACCTCTTACAGCATCAAGGAAGATGTCAATTTGGTGATAGCGGATAGGCTCACTAAGTCCACTCATTTTGTAGTGATACATGATTCTTGGGACGTAGATAGGTTGGCTTGAATTTACATTAGTCAAGTATTGAGGTTACATGGCATACCTCAAGACATTGCCTCAAATAGAGACTTAAGGTTTCATGCCCGATTATGGAAGGCTTTACAGAAAGTCTTTGGTATCAAGCTACAGTTTAGCAGTTCCTACCATCCTGAGACAAATGGATAAGCTGAAAAGGTAAATCAAATCATTGAGGACATGTTATGAGCTTGTGTATTAGATTTTCAAGGAAAATGGGAGGTGTCTTTACACTGGCTGAGTTTTTGTATAATAATAGCTAGACCTGGCAAAACTGACCCGAGACCCGAAACCCGAAGCGATTGACCCGGATCCATACCCGAACCGACACCCGAAATGGGCTGAACCGATTTGGACCCGAACACCCGACGTAAACCGATCCATAACCGAACGAAACCCGAAATTGAGCCACACCCGAAATGACCCGACCCAAGTCATACCCGAACCGTAATGACCCGACCCGAAGTGAACCGAAAATAGATAACCCATACCCGAACCGTACCCGACCCGTTTTAAAACCGATCCAATTCCTACCCACCTCAATTTAACCCGAATTAAACTCGAACCGAGTATACCCGACCCGAACATAACCCGAACCGAGTATACCTGACCCTAATATAACCTAAAACCGTAAGTTGCTAATCCAATAAGTTGTCAATCATTATACTAGTTCAATATTTATAAAGCTAGTTAGGCTATAACATAACTAACGATCCACATCACAATGTCAAACTCAACAGGCCACTCACCCGGAGACATTGGGGTTAACATCCCCCAAACTGTAGCATCAATACTGCATCACATGCCGGTTCTTAATTCAACTAATCCAAAATAAAGTTTACATCAAATGTAGAAGTTCACATGATAATCCTTGATCTTCTTCTTAGTTACATAACTAAGCTTGAATGAAGTTCACACAAATTATAATGATAAGAGGAAGGCAACACGACTAGGTCTCCAACTGCGAAATCTGAGGAAGTAAAAGAAGTCACAATCAATCTCAATAGTCTTCTAAACATGGAAACTGAGATAATGCAAGTGATTAGCAAACAAAAACAAGATGGCGTTTGATCAATCTACATTTGATCAATTACCTTGACCATCATTTACATCGAGGGGAAAATTTAACACCTTTAGTAGTTGACCAATCCACATTTGATCCAATGAATTCTTCTTCTTCTTCTTGCGCTAAAGTGAAACAAAATGCCCAACAAAAATTCACCAAAAGTAGGGAAAAAAATATAAATAAATGAAAAAGAAAATATTCAATACTTACATTGAAAGCCATATAGCCAAGTCCGGGTTGTTATCAATGCTTCCACATTCTCAGGAATGTAAGAACTTCTCCACTTATTTAAAATCCTACCTCCAATGCTAAAGGTTGACTCCGAAGCAACGGTTGTGAGTTGGACGCTTAAAATATCCCGAGCTAGATGAGAGAGCTCACCATACTTCTCTTGATTGGTTTTCCAAAACTCTAAAACATCCAAATCCACTTTACGCTCAATTTTGGATCCTCCAAATAAGTATCAAGTATTGACTTTCCACTTCCACTCGAATACTTGCTATCATTCTCATCAAATTCCTTCAAAATACAAAATTGCAATTAATATGTAGAAATAAGAAATAAAATTTTATAACCTTAATATCAATTAAACTGGGGAAAAAAAAATTCGATTGATCTCACTACGGTTCCCTTAAAAAAACAAAGAGCAACATAGTATAAAATTATAGAAACATACCACCAAATAATCAAATTTGCGTTTGCGATTTCCAATTCTTGAACCCGCTCCGCCAGTGTCTGATGATGGTGTTGATGATGCAATAGGAGTTCGAGGAGTAGGGCTTTAGGTATACTCTCTATGAAGCATCTCCAACTTTAATTATATATCGTTCACCTTTCTAATTGCCATCTCCTTATTTTCATAGAATTTCTCATAACAGTACTTGATAAACACCAACTTACATCGAGGATCAAGAATTGTGGTAAAAATAAATAATAAAGTATACTCACTCCAATACTTATCAAACTTTGCTCTCATCTCCCTGACCTAGTTCCTGATAATTGGATCATCACAATCTAATTGTTCTTTCAAGAACATTTCAATCTTCCACATATTTTCGAAGTACATGTTCGATGTAGGGTACTTGCTACCGGAAAACATATGAGTTATATCACAAAAAGGTCCAAGAAGCTCATGAATTCTTGTAATCCTCTCCCATTCATCATTTCTCGGAAGAGTCTTGTACATAGGATCAATTTGAGCAAGTAACTTAAAAGCATCAACATAAAGAAGTGCTCTATCAAGCATTTCATAAGTCCAGTTCCACCTAGTAGGCACATCCAACCACAAAGCCTTGCTTTCTAATATCATACACTGTTTAACACAATGCTCAAAAGTCCTCTTTCTAGACTTTGATCCCTTGACATATTTTACACTTTCTCTAACCTTAACAACACAATTATCAATTGTTTTCAACCCATCTTTAACAACAAGATTCAAAGTGTGTGCCGCACACCGAATATGAAAATATTCCCCATCATTTAATAAATGCCCCATCTCATAAAGTTTGGATCTTAATTCATCTTGCATTTTGTCATTGCTAGATGCATTGTCCAATGTTATTGAAAAGATCTTATGTTGAATGCCCCAGTCTTGCAACAAGTCATACACAACACCACATAAAATAGATCCAGTATGAGGCGGTTCTAAATAATGAAAATTTAAAACTCTATTAGTCAACCTCCAATTGGAATCCACATAGTGAGCAGTGAAGCACAAGTATCCCTCTGTTTGAAAAGAGGTCCACATATCACAAGTCAAAGAAATGCGCCCAGGAAGTGCATGAAGAGCTAACTTAAGTTGTTGTTTAAATTGAGCATGTAACTTAAGACAATCAGCTTTCGCTGTGTTTCTAGTTATGGTTCTAACTTCATTGTTTAAGTATGTGTGAATCTCCTTATTTCCTTCATGCTCAACCCAAGAAAAACTATACCCATGCCTTATGATCGCCCTAGCTAGCAAATCACGATAAACTTTTTGTTCAACCTTTTCTCACCTCCTCCTTCTTCAGATGCCTTTGTAGCTTGATATGCTTTACACTTCTCCAAGTGCTTCTTCATATTGCTCATCCCATATCACGCAACAGTAATAAAAGTTGCTTTCTTGCAATGTGAGCATTGTGCTCACTTCTTGCCATCACTGAAATTGTTCCCATCAATCACAATAAAATCTAGCCACACCGAACTTCTTTTTTTATCATCTTCAACAACGGCATCAAGGGCTGTTGTCGTAGGAATGGGAGTCAAAATTGCATTGGCATGCATTTCATTTCCTTATCCTTCAATTTCCATAGCTCCCTGCATTTAATTCAATGATTAGTTTGGAAAAACATAGAGCAATTTGTTAAGGGTTGGTCCACTTGGTTGGTAGTTTTATTTCAACATATACAGGTTAACAACCGAAACAGTGCACAAAATTCTTTGGGACCTACGGCAGCTTCTCACAGGAGCAACCACCTAATCATGAAAAGTGGCCCAATGTGAGACAACTCAGCCAAAAGCAACAGGACACACAATTAGAATTGAGAAGGATAGAGTCCACTTAACTGTAGCTATTTGATAAAAGTAGAAATACCCAAGACCACTTCACAATAACATAAAAGCTTGCAATGATTCAGGACAAATTCAACCCAGCAAGCATCAATACTTTTCCAAAATTTCAGCTATAAAGATCGAAATTAGGAGATGGAAGCATCCAAAGAGACCTCATACACTGCTCTCTGTTAAGAGAACGAGAATTCCAACCGGATCAACTTGAATTATAGATCAAGTTTTCTCTTTCACTGAAGTCACAGTGAACCCAACCCATCAAACTAATTGAATTAACTTAGATGCCCACCAACCCAAATCACTTGATACATTGTCACATTGATGATAAGGCAGAGAGTTTTGCAAACAACAGTGATGGCTCTTGATTATGCGCAGATCAGATACGGTCAAAAGTCAAACACTTGATACATTGCCACAATTGAAACCCACAATTGAGAAGCTCTCATTTGTTTGAAGCTTCTTCCTCATAAGCCCAACCCCATCCCCGCATCCCAGGCACCACCACCACCACCACAATTGAATATTTGAATCTATTGAAGACATATGCAAACAAAAGACCAAAATTTTCACAACCCAGCTCAGATCTTGAAGCATCCAATGAAGTACAAGGACTAAAGAGAAGAACAAGAAGAAAATAAAACTCACCAGCATCCGAGGAGAGCAGATTTGAGGAGGAAACGACAGAGCAGCGATAGCTTGACGCTTCAGCGAGATCAAGCCCAGAGATTTAGAGAGATGCGTCTGATGAGAGAGAGAAAGTGAGGAGGAGGAGAGAGAAAGAGGGCCACGGCACTGCTAGGCAGCTGGAGTCTCCTGCAATTTCTAGGGTTTTAGTTCACTTTGAGGAGCGAGAGATGGCCAGATGGGGTTTGGCTGAGACAGAGAAAGAGAAAGTGAGCAGACTAAGACAGTCGTGAGTTTGAGGGCAGGCAGGCGAGACCACCATGCTAGGTCTGTGAAGGGGGCTAAAGAAAACAAATTCAAGGCATTCTAACAAAAGATATAATATTTGGTCAAAATAAGAATTATGAGAAGATAAGCAGAATTAACAAATCATTAACTTATTAATATCTAGCAATATTATCTTACTATTTAATTTACTTAATAACTTAAATCAATTAGTTGAGTTTAGAGGGGGGACACAAATAATGTGACTCATATGATCTTATAATATAAATTTAATTATCTTTGTAACATGTTTAAATGCAACGAGACCACCGTGCTAGGTCTGCTGTCTGCAAAAGAGGGTTAAAAATAGATTCAAGGCAGTCTAACACCATAATAATGATAATTAACACAAACTCATATATTGTATCTGCTTTTGAGTTTTGACTTTTGACTCATTGTGAACATGTAAACCAAGTTGCTAATCTCACAAAGACAAATCAATATTGATATGTGACCACTTAATGAGCTATACAAAGAACATTGAATTGATTATTGAAAATGTCAACTTGAAACAACCTGTTTTTATTTACCAATCCAAATATGACAAACATGAAGTTATGAATCAAACTGGGGTCAAAATGAAAATTATATTATTTGCTTTGTCTTTTTGGTTATTTTTCAAGGTATATATATTTTGACGTTGAGCCTTGCAGTTAAGACAATTGACTCATGAATCATGATTGACGTTAGGTTGGTTCACTAGTTTTATCATAACATGATCTCAATTGAGATACTTGAAATTTGACTTAACAACACGTAAATCGTAATTGTTTAGACAATTGCACGTCGCATAACTACATAAGATACAAGGCCACATATGGATTGCACTTATAACTTACTAACTGTCATGGTAAATGTATAAGTTATAACTATTACCTAAGCCCATAAAAACTGTCATACTTGAAACTTGACTTAACAGCCCGTAAATCGTAATCCTTTAGATAGTTACACTTCCTAATAATTTTACTTAAACTTTAAAACTTATATATATATATATATATATATATATATATATATATATATATATATATATATATATATATATATATATATATATATATATATATATATATATGGACATATAAACGATTAAACTTTAACGTATGACTTGAAAGAAAAACATATAATAAATGGGTTTGTCTAATTAAATGAATTTTATCTTTTAACTATAACTTACTATTTGAAATGAGCACATTCAAAATATACACTGACCCGAAATTAACCCGACTTAATTTACACCTAATTGGATTTACACCCGATTCGACATTTACTCGAACATTGAACCGAATCCCACCTGACCCGAATTAAACTCGGCCCATACCCGATCCGATCCGGTTTACCGTAGATAACTCGAAACATACCCGACCCAAACTCCAACCGAATCGAACGCGAACCCAACCCGAACATGGTTAACCTGAATTTGACCCGAAACCCGAACTTCACCCGAACCCGACCCTACCGTGACTGACCCAAAAGTTACCTGACTCCAACTACGACCCGACCCGTACCCGACCCAAATGATCCATTTGCCAGGTCTAATAATAGCTATTAAGCTACTATAAAAATAGCCCCTTTTGAAGTTGTATATGGTAGAAGATGTAGAACTCCCCTTTGTTGGAATGATTTGGAGGACACCCTAATTTTTGGACCTAGTGATTCAAGAAATGGTAGATAAATCAAAGTTATCCAATGAAACATGAAAGCAGCACAGGATAGGCAAAAAGCATATGCGGACCTAAGGCGAAAGCCTTAGGAGTTTGAAGAAGGGATAAAGTGATTCTGAAATTTTCTCATGTTAAGGGAGTATGAAGATTCAACATTAACGAAAAGTTAAGCCCGCGATTTGTTAGGCCTTATGATACATTGAGAAAATTGACCCAACTGCCTACCGCTTAGCTTTACCACCTGAATTACAACATATGCATGATGTGTTCCATATTTCACTGCGCTGCAAGGATGTGCACGATCCAACTCATGCAATAGTTTATGAACCCTTGGAAGTTGAGGCTGACAGTTAACTTATGAAGAATCACCTATGAAGATAGTTGATTGAA
This sequence comes from Carnegiea gigantea, assembly GCA_029747015.1. NCBI lineage: Eukaryota > Viridiplantae > Streptophyta > Magnoliopsida > Caryophyllales > Cactaceae > Carnegiea > Carnegiea gigantea. The sequence goes on from JAKOGI010001126.1 coordinate 125,197, forward strand.
GACTAAAACAACTACACAACAAGGCTATACCTTTGGTCGAAGTCACATGGACCCATCATGGAGCCTCTAAGGGTACTTGAGAAGTTGAAGATGAAATGAAACATCTCTACCCATATCCATTCGAAAGGTATGTTCAGCGTAGGTTTCGAGCACGAAACTTTCTTTGAGGGGGGAAGGATGTAATACCCCATCACTTAATCATGTTTAATTAGTTTTAATTCTTGCATAAGTTATATGGTTATGATTAATCAGACCAAGACCAATGACCCATGTGATATTCTACTGTCAAACCAGGCAACGTTTGATAGAAATTTTGATATCGTGGGATTTCCTTTAAGTATATAAAATCTCGAATAATCATGCATTTGTACCGGAGCGAGGCAAGAATTTACCACGTCATAGTAATTTTATTTAATAGCTAAGGAAATGAATGGAATTAACGAATCGATGCTAGCCAAATGTATGGCCGATTTTGGGCTACGTGGAAAGAAAAAGAACTGGGATAAGCTTGCATTAAATTGGCAAGACTTAGTAATTATCAAACAAAAAAAATATAGATAAAAACAAAGCAAATGAAAGAATTACTATATAAAGTGGGAGATGGGCTCCCAAAATAGTATGTGGAGTCTTGTAAATATGGCCACAAAATAAATTTTAAAAAAAAGTAAGCGCCACACTTCACCCACTTCCATCATTATCTTTATTTGTACGAAGTAATCAATCCCTTTTCTAACCTGTTGTCTCCATTGAATGGGAAGACCATCAAGATCATAATTGATTCATGAGCAATTCATGTGGTTAGTGGGATAATCTTTTCAATAAATTGAGTTGTATTGCCTAATTGAATACTTGAAAGAAGTCATTGATATTATATTATGAATGAATGAACAAAATATGTCAATTTACTTGAATTGCTTCATGAGAATTGGTTAAGTTTAGTTTGAAATTGGTGCTCGTTTTAAATAATGTTGAAATGAGAATATGGGAATATTGTTGCCTTTTGGATTGTCAATTGTTACATGAGTAAAGTGATTGATGAAATTGGAAGTGATAAAGAAGAATTGGGCATTTGGGTTGTGCAATTATGAAAGTTTCTACTATAATTAGATTGGGTGTATGTCTATCTTGTTTGGGTAGGTTGTGCTTAAGCAATTGAGTTGGGTTGTCGGTTAATTTCAAATAAGCACAAAAAATAGAGATTTAAGTCTAGAAATAGATGTGGAGCTAACTAGTGATAGAGCAGCGTTTTAATGAAAGAATATTCTTAGTTAAATGTTTACATCAATGTTTAATGAGAAGTTGGAGGTCTAAACATGAGTCAAGTTAATTAAATGAGCTAGGCAGATTGGTTGGTCTAAATATCCAGTTAATAGGTTTATGAAGCATTTGGGTTCATAAGTAGCTAATTCAAGTAATCAATGGTATTGATTGAAGTAATGGATTTTTTGTTTGAGCTTAAAATGTCAAGATCGAGATTCATATACATGGATGAAACAACCTCGATAATGGAAGGAAGAAGGGGTAATTTAAAAGCATAAGTGTGGGAGGAAGGGGTGTAAGATAGGTACTTGGGGTTTTTAGTCAAATGAGAGAGCTAAGGGCCGTAAGAGTTGTTAACTAATTCGGTTAGGGCAACTCTGATGTGTATGGAGCTAAAATTACATTAGAGGGAAATGATTGAACAACTACATAATTACATAATAAAAGAAAACATTAGTATTTATTTGATTAAGTGAATGATGGTAAAGAGACAAAAAGTGCTTTGAGACATTTTTGAAACTAAAATTTACAACGTTAGTTTATAAGTTTTTGAAATTAAAAGTATATTGTTATTATGGAATAAAGACTTACAAAGGAGAATTCTCATGAACACAAAACTTTATTTGAAGTCTTACAGAAAGAACGGTCACAAACTAAGGTTTAAAATACAATACCCAATTTTTACAGGTACATTATTACTTGTACCCTTCAAAGATGTCTAAATTTATATGTCCTAATAGTTCGGCCCCTTCCCGTTAAATGGGAAATTCTTAACTTGTTGTTCATTGACGCCATGGCCACTATTCACATGTTTGAGTCCCCATCCAGGATGAGAAACAATTAATTTCATAGTCAATATTAAATGCAATATTCCTTAAAGGACATTTAAAAAGCTTAGTCTTAAAATTACGTGCACGTTCATTGACTCCTTGCAAATAATTATTGCCTTTACGAGGAAAATGTATTGAGTTATAGCTCATTTTTCCATTGTTTTGTGTTTTCAAATTGATTTTGGGAAGGGGAGCTAACTTAAAGTTACATTGGAACCTATGGAAGGTAAGGGGCCAGGAGAAGTGGGACAAGGCAATGATTGCTAATTTTATAACCTAGTTAGTCATTTTGGAGGGCTTGGAACTTGACTTGTGTTTGGGGAAATGTAAATTCATTTTGGACACAATTAGATCATTGTGTTGTGCCTATTTTGGAATGTTTAATAACAGTCTTATACCTTGTTTGATGTAAATATTATAACCATTGGATACTGCTTATTTGGTCAACTCTACATCTTTATTTGCAGTCATGTTCCTATGGGACAGGAGTAATGCCCTAGCTTGATAATGCATCTGCTAACTCATAATTTGTATTAAGGAGGGCATTTAGAAGGTGATTAAGGTGGGGTATTACATCACATATCTCATTTTCAGAGGGTATCTCACTCTTGGGGTTTCTATTATGGAATAACTTTGCTCATTTAGGATTTTCATCCCAAGGTAGTTTGTAATTTTAGGATTTCTTATCTTAAAGCTAATATCTCACTCTCAAAGTTTTCACCTCGAGACACGCTGTGTATTTGAGATTTCCATCAAGATATGCTAAATCCTCAACCTTCCCAGCTCAGGGTGCATTTTACTTTATCCCGATGCACCATTTCACTTTATTGTATGCACTTACATCATATATTAGTCTACAACCCAAGCCCTCGTAAGGAGAAATCAATGGCATTTTCTCTTCTCATATAAGACCATATGAACAATAGATTTTTAGAGAAAATAACTTCAAATAGTGAGGACATTGGATCAACATCCCAACAAGGCCTAATCGCCAAAGGAATGAAGCACATTCTTCAAATTTTCATGCCTCGCATCCTTGTAATGAATACTGGGGTGAGATAATAGTCCCAACTTTTTTATTTCTATGGAATTTGATAATGACTCTCCTTATTTCAAGGGGCCACAGATCCTAAGTTAAAAGCCTAAGACCCTAAAACCTATGTATTCAACAGTGCCTACATCCTAAGGCTATATTGGAATGTGAATACATGCATCTATCCCACTCCATAGGAGCAATAAATCATGAGGAAAGCTTTACCTCTTAAAAAGTATTTTGTACCTCCTTTTCCTAAAATTATGCATCATGTTAAACAGTATTCCGTGCATTTTTTTTCCAAAGCTTGCAAGCAAAACACTTTCAAGAACTTCAAAGGTTAGCCATCTCAACTTATCAACCGCACCATCAAATGACAAAAAAAAGAGAAAAGAAATAATGAAGCAAAAAGGATAGAATGAGTATACCTAAAAAGGTTTCCATAACCACCCAAGATCAGGGAAGGATCATTGCGCTCACCCGAAAAAAAGTTGCCTTTGTGTGCATGAGAAGAAGAGCACAAGTCCCATTTCTTGCATTTCCTAATCTACAATAGGTCTTGCCCATATGGTCACATCTACCTTCCCCATGGAGGCGACCCTAAGATTTTTCTTCCTTAAAAAGGTATCATCATTCTATAAAACACTGCATGCGCTAATTCTTTCCTTTAGTGATGTGATGCAAGGGTAAGCAGTTCTTAAACCCTGCCCTAAGAAAATTTAAATTTTTGTACAAAAACTAGCGAGAGAGGACCCTAATAGTTAGATGTCTCCAAAAATTTTCCAAATTATAGGGTTCTTTTGTGAAAATTCAAATGTCTTGAATTTCTTAACAATGCTTCCGACTTGGTTCATAAGACTAACGCTCCAAACCTTGGCAATTCATTCAGTGAACAAAAAATAAAAAGTTACAAAGAAACCCCAATAAATACGAAAATGCAACACATTCATATCCTACAAAGCTTGGATTTACATAAGAGATTATATCCTGGTAGTCTAGGATTCACAAACGATCTCATATTCCTATGCATCGTAATTCGCATACATAACCCAACATAAAAGGTCTTATGTCTGGACATACTAAGATCTCCGCCCATTGGGATTTGCATACAACATCACAAGACCTACAGCATGCCTATATCTTGACATACTTGGATTTACATCCTAATCGCGTGGCCAGCTTAGCATTGGGCCCAACAATATAGTCCTAATCACATTGCTCGAACTTGAGCTCAAAAAACGACAGGTCATTTAATTGCCTGGCCATGAGTAACATCCAATACATGCACTAAATTCAACCCTATACAAAAATGACAAGCACGCCTTTCATTTTCTTTTTCCTATCAAAGTCTTCTTTTAGGAAAACTTTTGTCAAAATTTTTATCTGTGTGAAACTATTAAGTTCAAAGTTTTAAACCATTGTGAGACTGTCAAGCCTCAAGTTTTAATCAGTGTGGGACCATGAAGCTTCAAAATTATTAAACTAGTGTAAGACCATCAATCCTCAAGACTGTCGAACCATAAAGTCTTTTATCGAAGTGAAAATGTTAAGTGCTAAATTCATTAAACTGGTGTGAGACAAGGAACCATCAAGTCTTTATCAATGTAGGACCACAAAGCCTCTGTTTTTATCAGTGTGACACCTAATCGTTAAAATGATTTCACTTGTGTGAAACCTTCAGGCTTCAAAATGTTTCTCTTATATACAGGATTTTAGACTCCTCAGTAGCAACACTCTACGATTTTTAACACCTCTTTCGTCAAATAGTACTTGTGCTATGAGGGAAAGGTCTAGTCCCCGGCAGCGGAATTTACGTCCTAAGAGAATTGTTTAACTTCACCTAAAACTACATGCAGCATAGAACTTTGGTCTAGGATGGAATGCTTGATTTTGTAATGCTTAGATTTGAATGGGCCATTTGGAGAACAAGCCCTGCCCTAGCCTTGTTTAAGCCTAGGTTTGGTCGTATATAAGCATAAGAGTTGTCATGGAATGAAAGCCTATGTGATTTTTGGAATAAAAGCTAGTTTTCCAGTCAACTCAACCTGCATCAGTCTTGCATTATGGCCATGTAATTTCTAGGAAGTGGGCTTCAATTTTGGGTTAGTGGCATGTAACCTATTGTGAGCAAGCTCATTTTCCTATTAGACCTTCAAGATACTCAGTTTTATTGTTAGAAACTTTTGTTACGATTTTTTATTAAGCTTTAGACTATGACGTGTGGAATATTGTGTCCAAGGATCTATACGTCCAAATTAATGACAACCGTTAGATCTGAAAAACTGACCCGAGATCCGAAACTTGAACCAAATGACCCAGATCCATGCCTGGCCCGACCTGACCCGACATCCGAAATACGCTCACTCTAAGGTGGGCCTGACACTAAAATTGATCCAAACCGAATTATACTCGACCCGAAATTTCTAACAAAGTTGCATATTTTTGCATGAGCAGCTTATTACAACAAAAGTTGGTTGATCCGAGGTCGACCCGAACCGAAGTTCACCGGACTGAAACCGAACGGATCCAAAATATCGTTTGACATGAAACATGACCTGATCCAAACTTAACCCGACCCATAGCCAAATCGAATGACCCATTTGCAATGTCTAACTACCGATGATGGAAAAGTTATGGGGATAACTAAAGATCAATACATTCAAGCTGATTTTTGCGAGACTCCCAAAGGATTATAAGGTTTTAATATTTTATATTGTCATTTAGATGCTAAAAGATATGTCATGTCTACACATGTGGGAAAAAAAAATCAATATGGGACAAATTGGTTGTAACGTATGTGGGAACTAGTCAAGTGGAGGAGACCAACGTTAATAGGCTTAAATCACTTGGCAAGACCTAACAAATTAAGAAATGATTAGAAAAGCTCTCTATTGCCTTCTCAAAATCAGTTGGGGTCATAAACTTACCATAACTGTTAAGATCCGAATCTCAAGATACTGTCCTTGGATGATCTACTGGAAAAGCTTCTTGCACATGAAGTTCACTTAAGAAAGATGAAGATGAAAGTAACGGAGGACTTGTCAGCAAATGAACAGGCGGAGATTTTTGCTCTTAGAAAAATGAGTTCAGTAGGAAGAATCCATGACCATGATTACTCGCAGGTTGAAGAAGATATTCAAGCCAAAGATATTTGCTCCCAGGAATCTATACAAAAAGGAATTCTCCTCAAAGAAGAAAGGGACACCCTCAAAAGATAGAAAATTTTCTAATAATGGTAAAACTACTACGAGTCCTTGTTTTGATTGTCGGTTACTATGGCATTTGGTAAAGATTGTCCAAACTTGCCCCCAAAAAAAGCTAAAAACAGTTGCAAAATGCTAAGAAATACAAGGAAAGAATGATTGCTAAATTTGAGTGACTGTGACACAAAGATCAAATGGCCCATCATTATTTAATGAAATGGGAACAAATTCAAGAAAAAGAAACCAAATATGACAGCTCCGATGAGTTAGGCCACTCCCATGCACCCTAAATATTGTGAAGATGAATTAGCCAAGTCACATTTAATTACATTGAATGAGAGCAAAAATATCTATTCAAAAAAAAAAAACCTCATAAAAGAAAACCATTTGTTATTTATATTTTGAGAAAGGAAACTCTATAAAAGTCAATTGATGAACTCTACATGAGGATTGACACTCATGACAAAGAGAATGAAGAAACGCAAGGGAGATGGTTTTGAAAAAACAGCTTTGAAATGTTCCAAAGGAAAAGAAACCTTACACCAATTATTGGACTCTCAAAGATGGATGTCTCTCAACGAAGAAGGAATCAGGTACAACTAAAGAAGGAATTAGGTACAATCCCTTCAGCAAAAAGAACGCCTTAAAGAACTCCTTTATTCACTCTATATCCCAAAGAAAATCTCACATTATATGCAATTATTGCTTGAAAATGATTATGTTTCTCATCCATGTCCTCTTAAAAAGCTTAGTTCTAAGATAGTTCAAATTTAGGTACTATATGATATAACACCACCAAGTATGATGAATACCAACCAATATGGATCCAAATGTGCCTTGAAAAAGCTTTAAATTTTGTTTTACAAGAAAATTTCTCACGCAATCGAGAATATAGCTTGCAATAAAGAAATTGGATGTTAAAAAAACAGTTACTATTCTCCTGATAATTTATTGATGATTGAAATTACGATGTAAAGTTAAATACTGTATTATTTTGATATGTTCATATGATACAATGGCGAAGATATTGTTTGGCCACCAAAAGTAACCATTTAAGTGCCTATAAAACTAAAATTTTGTTCAGAATCAAAGGCTTTTTTAAGGAATTTGGGGAGGCTACCATGTTCACACTGTTAATCACCCAACTCATGGGTTAGAAAAGAAAAATAAGTAGACCAACCCCGCTGATCTAATTTGTCTATGTCCAGTCAAGCAAGTGGAAGAGCAATATGCGGTCCAAGAATGACACAAATCGCAGTGCCTCACATCCAGTCTTCAGGTCATGCCCAGCCCGAACAAATGATCTCCTTTCTAATTATAATTTTGGCTTTCAAAGGCGGTGTGGTAAACACACAAATTGGAAATTGGAAATTAGTGTTTTCCCAGGGCACTTTGAAATCGAAGATGAATTAAAGAAATCAAGTCGTGGGCTCGATTGGGGTAGAAGGAACCACGAGAAACTAAGAAAGTTGAGGGGCTGAAATTGGTTATACATATTACATAGAGCGGTATAGGGGTTGATTGAATTACGAGTTGCAATCTAGTTCTGTGATTTTCTGGTTTTGTTTTCTTCCCCTTTTATTGTTCCCCTCAGTAGTTGCTTACAAGAGTTGGATTTTATTGAATTGCAGTTTCTTTGTCCCTCTATTCCATTTATGCCTTCTTGCCCAGATTTCGGACATTAGTAGAGTCTCTATCTTGCTCTATTTCGTTCTTATTTTGAGTTTTCCTCCATTGTTGCAAACAAGGCTTCAATTTCGAAAAATTACAGTTTTCATTTTTATTTTTTTTTTGTCTCTACCCCGATTCTAGTTGTTGAATTCAAGCTTTATTAATCCTCTACTCTGATACTCTTATTTTTGTGTGCCTAGTCTCATATTTGATCCACTAATGACTTGCTTGGTTATGTATAATCAAAGTGGTAATGCAATCAAAATGGTAATGATGATTTCATTACCATGTTTGGTTGCCATTAAAGGATGTAATTAAGATTGCATTGTAATCATATTTACCTCAATCTATACAAATACAATTATTTGGCTTTTTCTAAACTATTATAATTGTATACCTTTGAATTAAAGTCTACCCAATCATAAGCTATTATATTTGGGGACTTTTCTCTCCCTTCTCCCCATTGTCTCTCCTCCCGATATTAGATAAAATTTAATTGAAACCATGATCGTATTATTATAACTGCATTTTTGTATGTTCTAGACATCCTCTCTCCCTCTCCCTCTCTCTCTCTCTCTCTCTCTCTCTCTCTCACACACACACACACACACATCATCATCATCATTATCTCTCTCCATTTGCAAAACTTGAATAATATTACATTATTGTAATTTAGCGGAAATAAAGTGAAGTAAGTTTCATGTGACGCGTCATAATCGTGATGATAAGATATTGGATGATAAATATCAACAAAGCTACAAATAATTAAAGTAGGATTGTAAGTACTTCATGCCACGTGTAAAATTAAGTATTGTTTGTAAATGAATTCATCCCATTACAATTGTAAAAGCTTTGTAACAAAAATTGTAATATAATTATCATCCTATTCTATTACACTGACAATTACATTACATTATTGATTCCATTTCGTAGTGATTGCATTACTTTTAAGCAAACGCCACATGATGCTTTGTTTGTTTTGCATTTGTGAAGTTCCTGTCCTTTTTTTTCATGCTTCTGTCGTCTTTTATCAGTTCAAGTTGTTGATGCCTGCAATCTCATGTTTTACCTAATTAAATACTGATGATGTTTGGTAGAGCATTCTCATGATTCAAGCCATGGACTCTTTTATATCTGTATTTTGTTTTATTTATTCTTTTTAGCTTTGTTTATTTCACTTCTCATTCGTTCGTTTCCTTCTTCAATTTCTGAAGTAGATCATCACTTATTTGGGCATGTGTATTACCGGCAAAGTTAGGCATCGTTTCGTTTATGTTATTTTGATTTTTTACACTCTGAGCATTAGATTGTTAGTTATCTTATTTTGACATTTCATTGCTAATATTGAGTTGGTTGAAATGTTTATCATTAATATTATTAGTTAAGTAATTCAAGCAATTAAATTTAGTACTACAATCTTTGTGGGAGCTACCCTTATTCGCTAGATTTTACTGCACTCAGACACTATGTGCATTCACTACTAGTTTCCACACCAACACGTTTTTGGCCCAGTCGCGGGGTGCTTTGTACTTAATTTATTGTTGTTGCTTTGCTATTCGTATTATTGTTTAATTTTTGTATATTATGATTTTATTTGCTTTGAGTAGTTTTGTTTAGTGGTTTTTGTTTTATCACTCATCCGTTGTCCTAAAATTTTGATTTTTATTGCTTTCAAGAGAAATAAAAATGAAAAACCATAAAATCTAAAAAGATTTTGGATGCATGACTAGTAGGGCTGGGGACCATAAAAGCAAGTGTTTGAATAGACTGGAGACCGACCTAGGTAATAGTAGAGAATCAGATCACAAAACTAAGGATAAAAATATGGGCGATGTGCGGCAAAGGACCCTTAACGTTGCCCTTCATCCACCTAAGACCACTTGATCATCATGCTTTAATGGGGCCCTAAAAATATTACTCTCAAACTCAAGCACCAATATACCCATATGCTTCCTAAGTTTACGGGTGTAGAGGATGCTTAACTATTATTGCTAGAGCTTGAGGAGGTTTGCTCTATGATATGCTATCCTAATGTATCTGTTGACATGGTGCGATTGAAATTTGTTCCTTTTGCTTTAAAAGGCTAGGCTGAAAATGATGTATAGCCTGCCCACAAATTCCATCATTAATTGGGATGGATTTGTGCAGGACTTTTTACAAAAATACTTCCCTAATGTAACGAGGCTCACATTGACAAGATCAGGGTGACTTACTCTAAGGTTGAAAGCAACATTCTCTTATTGGATGCTATTTAGCGGATGCCCTCATGTACTCCATTTTTAAAGGAGCTTTGCACCACTAAGAGGACAATAGTTATGGCCAAGATAGCTTTTTTAGCCTCTAATGTTAGCTTCATTACGTCCCGTCAGACTTCTACCAAGAACAAGGACCTAGGTTGCCCTAACAATTCTATAGTAATAGATGACTAGACCATTCATAGAGCTTTACTGGATCTAGGACCTTACTATGAATTTGCTCCTATTCACTGAGTAGGAAAGGCATGGACTAGGTTAGTTGAGGCTACCAAGATTATCCTCTAGTTAGCTGATAGGTCAACTAAACTTCCAAGGGGTGTTGGGGAGGATGTGTTAATTAAGGTGGGGAGAATTCATTTTTTCTGTTGACTTTGTGATGCTTTATACTAAGTAGATTCCTTATCCAGAATCCTACATTCCTGTAATTTTTGGGCACCCTTTCAGGACTTGTTTGCTCTGATTAAGTGCATGAATGGTATGATAAAATTGTCTTTTGATAATATGACTTTTGACTTGAATATCTTCAATTTACAAAGATAGATTGCTGGATTTGATGATGTAGATCATTCTATATTTAACTAGATAGGTGATGTTTCTTCTAATGAGTCAGGGTTGATTATGTGGATGCGTTTGCTACTGAGTATGAGTCCTTTTTTTATGAATAATGAGCCTGAGTATGATGTGCTCTCTATGGTATTTATTATTAATTCTAGTTTTTCCTGTGATATTCCTGTTGGTTCGATCGATCTGAAACCCCTTTGTCACTCCATTAAATATGTTTTTTAGGCTTTGATAAGACTTTCCCTATGATCATTGCTTTTGATTGGGCCAAGACCAAGAGGAAACATTGCTTGACTTGTTTAGGAATAATAAGCAAGCCTTAGCATGGACCTTATGGGACATCAAGGATACAACCTATAGTTGTGTAGTACAAGATCCAATTAGAGGATTGTGTTATATCTTATCAGGATCGTTAAAGGAGGTTAAATCTGACTCTATAGAATGTAATAGGAAAGAGATGTTGAAGTGGTTCGACCATGGGATCATATACCATATTTCCAATAGTGAGTGGGTTAGCCTTATTCAGGTCGTTCTAAGAAGATCAATATGAAGGTGATTAGGAATATTAAGAATGAGCTAATTCCAACGTGAGTGTAGTTTGGTAGAAGGAAAATATTAATTATAGGAAATTAAATGCTATAATCTAAAAAATTAATTTCCCCCTTCCTTTTCTAAACCAGATGCAAGAGAGGTTAGCTTGACACTCCTATTACTATTTTCTTAATGGTAATTTAGGCTATACCTAAATCTCTGTTACTCTTAATTATCATAAGAAGACAACCTTTACCTATCCCTTGGGTGTTTATGCTTGTAGGAGGATGTCATTGAGTGGGTGTGACGCCCCTGTCACCGTTAAAAGGTGCATAGTGTCTCTATTCTCTAATTCGGTTGAACACTATATGGAAATTATAATGGATGATTTTTCTATATTTTGGTATCTTATTTTATGATTGTTTGACCAATTTGGAAAAGTTTTCAAAAGATGCAAGGATAACATCTTACCTTGAATTAGAAAATGTCTCACTTTATGATGAAGAAGGGGATTGTCATAAGTCATGTGATTTTTAGTGATGGTATTGAACTTAATCAGGCAAGAATAATTTGATTGTTGATCTTCCCCCTCTCACCTAAGTCAAATATGTTAGGCCTTTTCTTGGCACGGTGGAATTAATGCAAATTTATTAAGGACTTTAGCAAGGTCTAAGCCCTTGCTAAGAATGCGCCTGTCCCTTCTCAAGGAGTGCTTAGAAGCATTTACTAAGTAGAAGGATGCCCTGACCACTGCCCTCATTCTCCATCCTCCCATCTAGGGGCCTAATGGGTATGCTTTTAACTATGCTATTAGGTTTATCCTAGAAGAGTGCACTAATAACAAACTTTATGTGATTTATTATGTTAGTCACATAATAAATGATGCCCAAATGAATTATACTCTGACTGAGAAAGACTCATTGGTTGTAGTCTTCACCTTTGAAAAGTTTAGACCTTACTAGATTGATCCTTATGCCACTAGCATTGCTGATCATGCTACACTCAGGCACATTCTTTCAAAAACAGATGCAAAGCCTAGACTTGTGAGCTGGATGTTCTTACTACAAGAGTTTGATTGTGAGATTAAAGACAAATTCTAAAAATCCTATTGTTGATCACCTACGAAGGATTCTTTGTGCTAGGGGTACTATGACCTATTTTTTTGAGTGATTCGCTTATAAGAAGTTATTTGCGGTTCAATCTGATCATTGGCATGCTCACATTGTGAATTATTGTTACTGGTAGGATTCTCAAGGGTTGGAATAAGCATGACAGGTATAGATTTTTACACTTGGTGAAATTTTATGCCTACTATGATCCTTACCTATTTAAATACTGCTCTTATCAGATTGTTACAAGATGTGTCCCATACCATGAGGCTAAGAGTATCTTGTCGATCTATCATGACCAGGCTTGTGGAGGGTCTTTTAGTGGTAAAACGACTGCAACATAGGTCACTTCAATGTGGATTTTATTTGCCTACTTAATTTAAAGATGCGTATGAGTACTATAGGAGGTGCCCTACATGTTAGAAGTTGTGTCATGTCACTAAGAGGGATATGATGCCTCTCAACCTCATTATTGTGGTAAAGATCTTTGATATGTGGGGTATAGATTTTATGTGACCGTTCCCAATGTATTTTGCAAATAAGTATACTTTTCCTAGCAGTTGATTATATTTCTAAGTAGATAGAGGGTATCTCCACTAAGACTAATGAGGCTAGAGTGATGGTCAAATTTATGAGGGAAAACAAATGATCTTTTGACTCATTACTGAAATGACACCTTGTTTTTCATAGGCTAGCCACTTCCCACCTTCCATAGATGAGTGGGCAGGTTACGGTTACTAACAGGTAGATCAAGTAGATTCTAGTGAAAATTATCAAAAAGGAATAGGATGGATTGGGCTAATCGGCTTGTTGAAGCCTTTTGGGTTTGTAAGAAGGCTTTCAAGACGCTATTAGATATGTCATCTTATAGCATAGTCGATGGAAAGCCGCATCATCTTCTCGTTAAGCTTGGACATGAGGCTTGGTAGGTTATTAGGACCTTAACTATGATCTTACTATGATAAGTGCAGAGAGAAGACTGCAGTTGAGTAAGTTAAAGCAGATCTAAATTAAGGCTTATGAGAATATTAGATTCTCTAAATAGACCATGAAATTTGTACATAATTAGAAAATTCTTAAAAGGGACTTCACCCCAAGTATACAAATGCTTTTATATGATTTAAGACTACATCTGTTTCTAGGTAAGCTTAGGCCCTACTAGATGGGGCCCTTTGTTGTCGCTCATGAATGTTCTTATGATACAGTCAGGAAACATGATCCTGCTATCGAAGCCAAGTAGAGTTTAATCAACAAAGACTAAAACAGTTGTTGGAGCTCCCTAAAGAGGAGGATGTGGAGTGAATAATGCCCTATGAACTACCTAGTGGTATTTTATGGGTGATGGGGTAGCTCGGCTACATTAAGTATCTGACTTGGTGTGTTGAAGGAGAGTGTGACATTGACTTCTAGCCTGCAGAGAAAATAAGGATCAGGCTGGGCATGCACAAGAGCTAGGTGGTCATGCTAATTAATGATAAATCATCTATTCAACCTTCAATTTATGAGTCTTTTCCTCATCCGCTTGTTACCAATAAAACAATGCAAAATCCTATTAAAGCATAAAATAAGCCCAAAGACAAGAAAAATCTAGGTGAATAAAGGTATAATATTTAGAATTTTTGATGACTAAACAAATACATTCACACCACGATTTTACTCGTCCTCAAGTAAAAGAAAATAAAAGAAAGTATACCTAAGAGTGGACGAGTGTGGTCTTATGAGAGTTCGCAGAAGATACACTCACAAAATCTTTGAAGAAAAAAAGAAAAAGAGAAAGAGAAATAAAAAATAGTAAATATTTTTGCAAATTTCAAATATACATAAAGATATACAATGGAAAAATTGTGCACAGTTGATCAACAAATCACCCATGTAACTAAAATATCAAATTATACAAGTATAATGTACATGTTAAGACTCTTAATCGCCAAGGTTGACATCGATACACTAATATTTCACCCAATAAACCATCGAAAAAGTGAGTCCATCCTAGTGCGCGGTGTAAAAGTTTGTCATCATCCTAACAGCTAAGCTTACCAAGGTTTGGCTCTATAATAGCCCGACTCTAAATCATATTTATTTATTTAATTAAGGCATGTTTTTTTTTCATATTTATTTATCTCATTTAATCACCCTGGTTGGGAGAATTCATTTTGGGCCCCATTTTACAATTCGAGTTCATTTACGTAACAATTTTAGGTGAATCAATATTAGGCCCCGGTAAATATGATTAGGTGATAAATTATTTTTCACAATGTTACAAAAATTTAATTTTTTTTAACCATGCAAAAATTTGGGCCCAAATTCATTAAGTTTGGCCCAATTCATTTGGGCCTGAATTATGGCCCGATTTATTTTGTGCTCAAATTGTTTGGTGCAATTAAATTAAGTTGATCACCATCATTTGTACCTAATTTTAATTAGCAAAAGCTCCTTTTTCGAGCTTAAATATTAGCCAAGTATCAAAGATAAATATCCAAGTCATTTACCATCAAAAAAAGTCTAGCCTTCATCTTCTTACTCTCTCCTCCAACATCAAACACGACTTCCATCCTTTAGCATCCAAGCTCAAAGTGAGTAAGAACTCTAACTCTATCTTGATGTATTCTTGGTTATGGTGATTATTTTAGTTATGATTTATGTTTTCCTGATCACAATAATGTTATCATGCAAATTTTATTGTTTTTGGGGATGTTGGATATGGTGGAATTGAGCTTGAGTTTGATCAACCATGTATGAATCAAGAGATTTTGGTTTTGTGTTTGTTTATTTAATTGTTGTGATCTAGTATGGAGAATAAGATTAAAGATGGTTGGTGATATTATTTTACTCATTTAGGGGGGATTTGGAAGAAAAATTGCATGTGGCATAATCTAGGATTTTATGGCCATGCTTGATCTAGTTGAATCCTTCGCATCAAGTGAGTTACTTGAGTTCATTGAGATGGAATTTGAAGTTTGGATGTATTATATACTTGATTTATGATGTTATTGAGTTTTTATCAAACAGGTGGAATATGGAAATTCTAATAAATAATTAAAGGAGGTTACCTCATTCATCTATACAAATAAGCAAGCTTATGGATGTGTTTTGAGTGATTTGAAAAATAGAAGAATTGAAAATTTGATATAGATGATTATAGAGTAAATTTGAGTAATATGGCTTTGTACGTATGATGAGAAGGAACAAGGATTTGTTAAATAATTTTAAGGCATGATTTTAGATGGGGATTTATGTGAAAAGAAATGGGAAAGCAAAAGTAGTGTCATTGTGAACTGGCAGAAAATAGGGTTCACTTTGCCAATAAACTTGTAATGATCAGCCCATCCAAAAAATATGATTTTTGGTGGATAGATATATCAGTGAGTTATCTTTCAAATTCCTTTTGAATCACTTTATTCTGAGTTGTGTGGAAATTGTTATGGCCATTTTGCCAAGACTGCACAGGATGGACTCAAGCTATGCACAGTTATGTTCTAACCCAATTTTAAGAACCCTATTGTGGTAATTATGTTTTATACTAGTAATGAAAGTTTTCAGGTACTTTTTACACTTTTTATTGGGGTTTTATATCTTAATTGGAGGTCAGAGGTGAAAGATATGGATTTTCTAAAGTAGACCTTCAAACGATAATATGAGGGAAGGAAGAAATCATGGCATTTGGAAATATTGCCAGGAGTTTCTACATAATTATGAATATTGCAAAGAAATTACAGATTTTAGTGAGTTGACCAACTTTTATTTTGTATAGAAGCTTTCTTGGATTGGAAAACCGACTTAAATGGGCATGAGAATGAAATTGGAAAAGTAAAGAGGGTAATGACACAAGCTAAGATTATATGAGCCTTTCTGAACCTCACAACAACCCTCTTGTCGTTAAACCTTCTATTATTCGTTTTAGAAACATCAAAAACCCATGTTCCATTTGTCTCCATTAAAATACTTCTATTATCACCTCAATTATTTCATTTTGGTCTATTTTGATTCAATTTATTTTACTTCGAGTTCAATGATCCTAATCCTATGTTGAATTGTTTGAATTGCTGATTCCCTTTTTATTAATCAATTTCCATAAAGTTACAAATTATGGGAGTGAAAGTCGTTTGCTAACTGCATTTACCTATAACTACATTTCTTAAGCGGAAACGGGGTCTAGTCTATTGTTTCTCATTGTGCATAAATATTATCAAGTGAGATTGCATTTTAAAGACTTTAGGTATGTTCATTGCTTGTATCTTTAGAAATCAGCACGTATTTATCAAAATGTTAATGTTTTGGTAACTACATCAATGAATCATTTTAATCAGTAATTTGTCATATAATTAGTGACCCCATCAGTTATTAGTTACAGGACATTGCCCTTTAGTTACCCGCGCGGCTTCAGGCCAGGCCTCTCGGTCGGCTTGGCAGGTATACACCTATCCATATATCATAATAGCATCAAGGGGGTTCACTATAAGATAATAACTACCAATTGCAGTTTACATTCATCTCATTTACTGTTTTAACTTAAAATGAATTGCAAAGTAGGCGCCCAACCAATTTATGCAGAGATCATTTAACAGTATAGGAATATATGTACTGAGCTTTGGCTCACAGTTCGAAATATTTTTTATGTTTTGTTTTAGGCAAATGCTTAGTAAATCACCCTCATGCTAGCAAACCAGCTGAAGATAATAAGTTAAGCAAGGGAATCTGGAGGGATCAATAATAATATAGTACATGCATCTTTTGGAGCTGTAATTTGAAATTTTCAGTGGATGGAGGTATAGATTATATGGTGAATTGCTTTACTGTGATGTATAAACCATAGGTGGGTTAACAGTTGATTGTATATGGTTGATAATGTGTGAATGTGTATGGTTGAAGCCATGCCAAACTATGTTATTTCTAGTACACATACTGCAAGCCTTGTCTTTTTGGACGGCGGTAACGCCCCTGTCATTAAGTTTATTAGTTCTAATTCAGGGATTTATTAAGGAAAATGCAACTAGTGAAACATGTTTAATTTGGGGGTGTTACAGGCTCAATCCAGCTTGACTATTTTATTGAATTCTTAACTTAGAAAGCAAGCTGTGCTAGTAGTAGTATTGCACCCAAAGGGTATTGACCAGTAGTGCATGCCTCAAAGGGCTACTTATCTTTCCTGACTTCATAACTTTTTTATTTTGGTTTTTTATTTTTAAAATTTCTTTTTTTTCCTCTTTTTTTTGCCAAATACAAAAGAAAGGACAAGTGGGAGAATAAACCATAGAAGCCTAAGACCCCACAACAATGGTGATATATAAAGGAGTGGACTCAAAATTATAACAGAATGACGAAGTTAAATCTAGGATATAGAATGACACACTTTGTACTAAGTTCATCATGCACAGTGTGCTTAAATACAACCCAATAATAAGTCATGAGTGGTCATAAACAATCATGGTAATACAATTCCCCAAAATCACACAAAAATGAAAAATGATTTTTGGTTTTTCATAAATTTTTTCCTTTGTTTTTTTCTTTCTCAAAAATTTTGAAACATGGCTTCCCTTTCCCCACGCCTAAATCACTTAATGTCCCCATTCTGAGAAAATGAGCATCTAGGATGCAAAAGAAAAGGCCAAATAAAGACATGATATACACAATGTCCAAGGCATAGAATAATAATACCAAGTGAGGTGCGAAATTACACATAAGCTATAGCTTCCTAAAATCTATTTAGACAGAGGCTAATGTAGCATTAGCCACTCCATATTAAGCTGAACATGGCTACTTAAATCATAACCTATTAATGAATGTAGTTTCTCATCAAACTTGCAAGAAAAACTCTCAACAATAATGAAACAATAAAAATCCGAGTGTTGAAGCCAGAAAGAGTACATCTATATGATCAATGTAGCACAATTAAATATGACCCATCTCAACTTATTAAATTGTTTGGCCTAGTCATGAAATAGATGGACATGCTCACAATAAGCCAACAAATTGGTCATCGACCTAGCAAGTTACTCATCATGAATGAGCTGTCTAGTACATCAATGGTTCCTTAGTACATTAGCCTCTTAATCTTCGCCTGCTCAAGAGCTGGTCCACATTAGCAACGATAGGCACAGAAGCCTCAAACTCTAAAAATTCATACTTGGATGGCCCAAAGAGATGGTCGGTTATAATAAAAAATTCATATTCAACACAAATATCTACATCTAGACCCTCATTGACATCAAACCTGCATGAAAAAAAACTCATATTCCATAGAGAATGATCATCATCAAATTCCTAATTAGTGGGCTAAACCCTCTACTCTAATTAAAAACAGTGAGAATATTAAGCAATTCTTTCCTTCAAAGTCTCTCAAATTTTATCTATCGATTCATGTCTCATCCTTCCAAGACTCGCACATGTAGCATTAACATAATCACGATAAGGGCAATTACAAATATCATGATTAAAAGTCTCACAATAATCATACCAAAAAGGAATCACACAAGAGTGAGATAGATGATCATTACAGCTCTAAAGTGATCCTAATTGTGAGGATTGACATGAAAAGCATACTTACCATTACTCAGATATCCTAAGGTTCCTCTAACCTGTTCAAACTCAAAAGTGCCCCTAGCTAATTTTTCAAAGGAACCCCAAACCTCATCTTGAGTTCTAAATGATAATCCTAGTAATCCTCTAGGATACATAGACTCAAAATAACCTCTAAATTCAGTATTCAAATGCACAATAATGACCTTCCAAATTTCCCATTTTTCAAAATTTTGATGCAATTGTGCACAATAATCATTAAGTCTCTATAAATAGCTCTAGAAAGGTTCATACTCAAATTATGTAAAATGAAAAACTGAGCTTTTTTTCTTAAATTTTTTTTAGACTTTCAATTTCTTTTCAAACAAGAAAAACATAGTAAAAAAATTTATGAGATACTAATCAAATTAATTAACTAATCTATTAATGGAAATTATAAAACTAATAAGATAATTAAAAAACAGTAAAGAAAAAGTGACTTAAATTCAAAATACCATCCTTGACAACGTTGCCAAAAACTTGACACGATCCAAAAATGATGTAAAATTTTATCACAAGCTTATGGTTGTCAGCCGTAGTACTTAATGGTTGAATCCATAGGGACAGGCCGAGTCTAGGCTACTACAACTAAAACTAACTAATATTAATTAGATTAAAAGCAAGAAACAGTCAAAACATAATCATTCGACTAATAGAATTGAAATTAATTTGACCATGATTAAATTATAGACTAAATATCAACTGTTAAAGAAATTATCACAACTGCTAATGAAATTATAAATTCTAATTAATCAAGAGACAAGGGAGAGAAAAGATATTACCGAAACCGCTTCAAAGCCAATAGAGAATATTGAATCTTCGATGGGTGTCAATCATATGAAATTCAGCATCTACCACAAACCAAAGGAAGTAGTATAAATAAAAACTTTGAATAAAATACTTTTGGACAAGACAAAAATTGACCTAAAATTAAAACTAGAAAAATTAAATTAAAACTAGAACTGGAAGCTTCTATTGAAACTAGAACTAGAAAAATTGTATATAACTCAAAATGAATTCCGAAAATTATTTTAACTTGTAAAACTACTGAAACTAATGCTATAATTAAGAAGGAAATGAAATGATCATTTACAAAGCATCCATGGATCCTATTTATATTAGAGCTAAGCCCCCAATTCAAGTAACTTCCTCCTTTTCCTAGTTATGTTAGAGCTAAAACTCTATAGCCATATTTCTTCAATTCTTTCACAGCTTCAACCCTACCTTTCCAATTTTCATGTGTTAAACATCATAAAATCTGTTGCACTTGACTTGGTGTGTTAAGGGAGAATGGGGTGTTGACTTCTAGCCTGGGGACAAAACGAAGATCGAGTTGGGCTTGTATAAGAGCTAGGTTGCCACGCTAATTAATGAAAAATCATCTATTCAACATTCAATTTCCAATCCTATTCCTCATCCATGTATTACCTACAAAACTGCACAAAATTCTATTAAAGCATGAAATAAACTCAAAGATAACTAAAATATAGGTGAATAGAGGTACAATATTTAGCACTTTTGGTGACTAAACACCGTACTACTGTTTTATCCCTTATATGTAGTTTAGCTAGTGAGTTTTATTTTTCACCTTTTCTTTTGCTTTTGTGTACATGATAATCCCTTTTCCCACAATATAGACATTGTGTAATTTTGGTGTGGACAAAGGGAAGACATACTTCAAAATTTTTAAAAAAAGAAAAAAAGGAAAACCTTTCAAAAAGAAAGAATAAGATTTTCTTTTATATGATCAAGGGAATTCTACTATCTTGATTGACTTTGCCCCTTTCTAACTTAGTTATTGGGTCATACATAAGTATGATTTCCATTATAGAACTCAATCCAAAGTGTGCCATTCCACACCTTAGTTCTAACTTTGTCATTCCATTATAATTTTGAGCATAGTTCCTATTTGTGTATCACCATTGTCTTAGTATCTTAAGCTTCGATAGTTGATTCCCACCCTTGTCTCCTGATATTATTCCTTCTTTTGCAATTTTGTTTTTTAAAAAGGCCAAAAAAAGATGAAAAAGTAATTAAATCAAAAAAATCAAAAGATCGAAATAAAAAGAGTCATGGAGTCGAGAATGACAAGTACCTCATTTGAGGCATGCACTACTATGTTATCCTTTAAGGCAATATTACTACTAAAAAAGCTTGCTTCCAAAGCTCGCGATCAGGGCTTTTCAAGGGATTTGATGGGGTTTTGTGTCTTTAGCAAGGGGGAGAGGAGAAGACCGGCAAGGGATGATTGAGTACAAAAATCAAGCAATTTGGGCTAGGCCCAGCAGAATAATTGAAGAACCTCTAACCCAGCTGAAAGTGTGAGATGCCCAGATGATAAGTCCTCAAGGTGCACTCTATTTTGAGATCATTGTGAGCCATTTTTAGGGAGAATGATGTGCTTTATGCTTTATTATGAACTCCTTTTTCGATTTTATACTTGGGTATGGTTCTTTTTTGTGTTTTGCAGGTTTTTGAACCATTTTACCCCAAAGTTAATCATAATTGACTGTATCTTGACTCCTCATGGATACCCCCAAGTCACTATGCTCCTAGAAGGAAGAAATATTTAAAGAGTATTGAGATGGAGCTCACCATAGGCTGTCCGTGGTGAGACCATAACTACAAGATTGTTGGTTTCCTTTCATCGTGTGGCTGATGTTGATCGAGTTCTTCTTTAAATAGGGCTATTTTGTAGTAGATGAAGACACACATAGCAGAAAAGGGAACTCTTTCTCTCTAGTTTTCTATTCTTTTTCATTTTTCTAAGTTTAGTTTAGATTTCTAGTAGTTTTGAGTGTGAGTATTATAGAAGTGCTTTCTAATTTGAATCCCCTGTAAAGTTAGGACCTTGAAGGATTTCCAATTGATGTTGGAATCTCTCATTTTTGTTTAGTTGTACTTGTTTTTGATTGGGATTAGTTGAATTTTATCTTGTATGTGAAATTATTGTGATTGAATTTTGGCCAAATTCATTTGCTAATTCTAAATAGTTAAATAAATGCCTAAAAGGTGAAACTTGCTATTTGATTGATAAGATAGGACATGATTAGCAATACCTGAGAGAGATTCGCTTATCAAGAGAACTTTTAGCTATAAAAAATCCATAACTTAGACTAAACAATGACATTTGAAAGAATGCTAATTGGTTAGTTTAGGCAATTCAGTTTATTTCAAAAGAAGATACAAATTCTAAAGGCGATTGCACCCCTTTCAATCTCTCATTATAAGATCAAGTATATGATATATTTCATTGATCCACATCTTTACAAGATGAAACAAATCCCTAGATATTTTAAATTGATTGAATTTTCCAATTAGGTTATAGTGTTGTTCAAACTCTCTATCTAAATTTACTTGTTTAGCACTTTTATAGAACAAAACTCAATAGATTACAATTGGTTTCCATGGGAACGGTATCTTTACTAAACTACAACACCCATGCGCTTGCTGGGATAGGTCACCAGAAAACCATGTTCTCACTCTTAATTAACCATCTCATGTTAGAAAAGAAAAACAAGTAGCAAGCCCATCTGATCTTTTTCATCCACGTCTAGTCCAGCAAGTGGAAAAGTAATATGTGGTTTAAGAATGCCACAAACAGCAATGCCTCACATCCAGTCTTCACAAATAGTAAATTATCTTCTTTCCAACTTCAGTTTGGTCCAAATTATGTTGTCAACCTAGACGCTCATTTTTCATGTATATCCACCAACACTCAAGCGCATTTGTATTACACTGTGCAATTAATTTGCAGTACGTTTGACTAGTTTCATGTGCTTTTTTTTTTTGCCACCGTCAATACTTCTACCCCCTTCTCCTTTGAACCATCCATGGCAGAATTGAAAACTATGGCCGAAGTCCTTTGATAATGATGACTCTACTTCTAGCAATTTTGAGCCAGAAAATGCATCCCATAGAGTTTTATCTCATCTCTCCAACTCACACAAACCCTAAACAGCACAAAGACCCTCCAATCACTAACAACGAGGCATATGGTGGCTGTATGAGACTCATCATAGTTTTCCAACCATCAGGAAACTTGTCTTGTTGATCTCCCACCAGCACAAAAACATTTATAGAGGAGGGAGAAATTTCTTTGTGGGGGCATGAGGTGACAATTAGACAGTAACCTTATATTTTGTAAACAATAGGTTTACGTTTTGTAAACTATAGGTCAACTTATGGTGAACAATGGATCAAGTTTTTGGGAACAGCATGTGAATATTCTATAAACAACATCTAAATAATAGTATCAAAAATAGTTATATGTGGTTTTTTTATTGATAATGCTATTCAGCTTTTTTTAAATAAATTTAATTGTTAATTTTTGTATTACAATATTTCATGAACATTAGGTTAAGGTTTTGTGAAAAATAGATTACTTTTTGTGAACAATTAAATATTTGTTTATGGTAGTTAGCTTTTTATGAACATTACATCATCGTTTTGTTAAAAATTTTTATTGGACAACATTTGATATCAAACCAAACTTTGACTGGTAGAATATATTAAAATAAAACTAAAAGCTTTTAGTGAGCAATAGAACAATAGCTTATGTTTTCTGTGAATAGTAGGTTAACAGTTTTGTAAACAATAGATTATGTTTTTTTGTGAACAACCAGCTAACTTTCTGCAAACAATAGAAGAATTATTAGTGAACAATAGAGATCTCTTTAGTGAAAAAAAGTTTTAAGATTTCAGTGAACAATAGGTTTCTATTTTGTGAACAATAAATTAATTTTTCTAAAAAATAGAACCTATTTTCAATTGACTTTGATTAATAGGTTTTTTTATAAGAAAAAAAGTCAGAATTTTTAGTGAACAATAGAATATTGTAGCTCTAAATTCTATTTTCTAAACAATAGCTCTATACTTTGTGAATAAACGGCTAATATATTGTGAACAATAGGCCAACTTTTTGTTCACAATATAACATTTCTTTTAGTAATTAAAATTATTTAGCTTATCTTTTAATGATTTTTAGCTCTTAGTATTTGGAGCTATAAAACCCTGCAAATTTCCATAATTATGAATATTCATTTTCCTTTTTTTTCACAAAGTGGACTAACTTAGAGGGCTTGAGCTCGTGAGGTGATTAGATTTTTATGAATAATTTAAGGGTATATTTTAAGGTGTTAATTTAGCTAATCCAAGCAAAAATAATATTGATTTTTCGATTCTTTACACCTAAAATTTTGAAAAATTTAAAGAAAAATTATGTTCTACAAGCAAGTTTTTAGATCAACAAATTTCCTCCCCACCCCCTTCAACCGTGTTTAGTACAAGAGAAAAAATTATTTTCCCTCTCTCTTTCTACCTCTTTCCTTTTCCCTCTTCTTCCTCTAACCCCTCCCTTTACCATTAAACCCTAATCCTAGTGAGAACTCCCTACTACCCTAAATCATCCAACACTTTTCCTTTCCCCTCCCCCTCCCTTATGCAACTCCTCTCTCTCTCAGCTTTCTCCCTCTTTCTTTTGATCTGTCCTTCTCTCTCGGTTTATCTCTCTTCTGTACACTCTCTCCCCCTCACTCCCAGCTGCCCCTATCTCTCCTTCTTTTGGTTGACTAGGGCTAAGGTTTCCAAAAATCCTAGCCCAACTATTTCCCTGCCTTAGACTTTCTTCATAAATCTTAAACTTTGATCAATAAATCTGTGTTTTTAATGCCCTTCTTGATTTTTTCAGATGTTAAGTTTCTTGGCTTGGAGGACTAAAACATCCGAAGTCTCTTCTTTTTCCTTTAAACTCTCTTTCAAGATGAAGTTCAATCTTTAACCCTAATAATTCATGGCTTGGATTGGATTAAGGGTTGGGATTAGTGGGGGAATGAGCAAGACATGATATGAATGCATTATAAAGGATTTGGGGAAGAGAAGATAGCATTGAAGACCAAAACATCGGACATTACTGCCCATGCTATAGCTAGAATGTCGGTGCAAGTTTGAGAAACTACTGGCTGATATTGCCTTGTTAAAAAACCATCAAATTTATGGGGTTTATATATATAAGAGTCCTCTAAACCTAAAATTTTGAATTGTATGAATTGGATTTAATATGAGGAAGTTATGATCGAAATATAAAGACTGCATAAATTCAGACTGCACTGGGACAATTTGAGAACTTAGCTAAATTTAAGCTAGTTAAGACCAGAATATGTGATTACCCTAAAAAGAAAGTTGTAGTGGACGAATTCACCTTTCCATAATGGGCTTAATCTCCAAAATCTAATATCTAGAGCAAGACTTGTAACCTCTAGAAGTTGGATGTAAAGTCTGATTCTAATCTGGGCACTGCATATAAGGGCTAAGTAGAGATATAAAGATTCCAAAAGTTCACTAAAAATTATTTTGGGAGTCTAACTTGTTAGCCGGGCATAAGAATAGGGTTTTAAGGAATTTATAGCCCATAATTTATTGTGTTTAATTTTAGAATAAGGACTAAGGCTAACAAAACCGCTTTTGGAAATTTGCATAGGCCCAAGTTAGGAACTCGAGCTCAAGCTCAAGCATCACTTTTAATCAGCTAACAATCATGCCCTAACTCCCCTGAATGTTCCTTTAAAAAAATGTGCTTCGTGGGTTAGCTTTTGCATTGATTTGAATTGTTGTTTGGGGGATCTTCCCTAATAAATTGGTGTGACGAGACTTTATGGTTATTATTGGAGTTTGGCATGAAATCCTAGATTGTAAGAACTTACCTTTTAAATGTCTTATTTCAAACACGTCTTTAAATGATTTTGGGCTCTATTGGGCTGAGACGGGCTAAATGCACGTTTGAGCGCATGACCTGCTTTCAAGTGCCATAATAAAGTGAATGAATTAGGTGATATGAGGGACATCCACTACCGATCATAAGTAGGCCTTATAGCCTTCCTCAGATAATTGTATGTATGGTGATCAGACACGTGCCACCTTGTGCACGACATGAGCTAGCTTATCGGTAACCGTCCAAGTTGACGGTAGGCAATGATGTGGATAAGCTGCTAAATTTAAACCAAATGTAGGCCATGAGACCTAATAAGGTCGCTCACCTTTTTGCTTGCAAACTAACCTGACAGAGACTTTGATGAACTTAGAGTTCGGGTTGAGAATGGTTTAGTACCCTTTTATGAAACATTTGAATTGTCTGTTCCCTCACCCCTAAACTGTTTGAAATGACTTTAAGTGTGTTTGACTGTTAGGGGTAGTAACACATTTAAGTGTGTTTGACTGTTAGGGGTAGTTGTTACTAAGCTTTGTCTCACTCATTAAAATGTTTTGTTTTCAGGTGGTGAACATGAGGAGCGGGGCGGAATGTGTATTTAGAGAAAGGCCATTAAGGCATAGAATTTATAAATTGTGCCTGGAATAAACTTTCCAGAGTGGACATTTAGCTTAGGCTTGTATATGAGACTTGACTTTTGTGGTTTGACTTAGCACTAAGTGTTCATTAATGGATTTCCTGTGATACTCAACCTTATGTTTCCTAATAGGAAGTATAGCGGTAATGTCCCGTTAGGTTATCTGCTGCCATGTAGGTTAAATATTAGTAAATTAATAAAATTAGAAATTTTAGGCTTTTACAAAGTGGTATGAAAGGCAGGTTTACGAACCTGAGAGCTCGCTTGAGGATGCTATAATCCAAACTAAAGAGTTTAAAACCTATAACCTTAAGAACTGCATGAAGATTGAGTGCAAGACAGGGAAAAGGGGATGCATGCATCAACAGAAGTGTATTGGAGTATGTGTCTTATTTGAAATTATTTATATATAGAATGAACGGTGCACAGCATTGTCATTAAATAGGGCATTGTCGTCCCCACAAGAGAGTAGAAAAGAAACTTAGGGTTGACATGGTTGACCATATCTAATGCATTGAGGAGGTCATACATAGGTACCTAGATGATGTGCCAAATAGCTGCTTAAGATTGGGTAAAAACTAAGCCCTTTTCTTCCTCCTAACCCTTCGAGGTGACCCAGAATGGCACTACTGAATTAATGAGTTGCACCCTAAGGATTGAGTGCTTCGTGACTGAAGGGGGTGTTGCTGGTGTGATTAGGAGCTTATTGGTATAAGCCTAGCAGAGTTAGTTAATCAATTATTTGATGTAGGCCCATATGACCAACCCCCTGCACCTACAAATGAGGATGAGACCCCACCACCCCTTGGACGAGAAGGATGCTAAGAATTCCACTGCCAACAAACCCAAACAGTCGAGGGAGGATGATAAGGAACCATAGAGGAGGAGGACAACCTATAGAGAATGAGGACCCTAAGGAGGAACCCATGAAAGAGGAGGACGCCAATGAGGAACCCATAGAGGATGAGGAACCCATAAAAGACGAGGACCCTAAGGAGGAATCCATGGAGGAGAAGGACCCTGGGGAGGAACCCCTAGAAGAGGAGGACATTGGGGAGGAACTAATAGAGGACGAAGACCTTCAGGAGTTGTGAGGTCTCGGAGGAAGATTAGGCCGAAGATGAAGACCTCGAAGAAGTAGATCTAAATGAGTGACCGGAGGGAAAACCAGCGAAAAAACCTGAGATTGAAGATACATGTGCATCTGAATCTGAACCTAAACCTAAAGTTATTCACTGGAAGCGGGGGAGGTATGCTAGGATGTGTCGGGGGACATGCCCGTTAGATGCTCCTAGGCAGTAGATGTTGGATGATTGCTTAAAGCCAATAATGTTAGGTTTTAAAGATTGTATTGTTTGTCCTTCTTTAGCTAGTAGAGTATGAACTCAGGAAGTTATCAAATTGCATATGTAATGGTAATAGTGGTGTGAAAAACATTTATCATTTCTAGTCTATGCATTGGATTTACTCATTGAGTTTTCATGGGTATGATTGCTTATATGATTAGTTTAGAACTGTGTGCTTGACCTCAGCATGAATACTGGGAATGTTAATGGGGTATGTATGAAACATGTGGTAGTGTGCCACAAGAACTTGGCCGTGCAATTGCTAGGCCAATTGGCCCGTATAAATAATGCAAACGAATGCAACTATGAATATTACTGTATATTTGTTTAATAATGGTGACGTAAATTAGGGTGCATTGTTAAAATGTTGTAACCATTAGGAATGAAACTAAAGTTGATTAATTTTCAAACCAACATGTTAGGAATCAATGGAGAATCTTAAATCGAGCCCCATCCCACTCTAAGGCCTCATGTGAATCTGGAGAATGCCATGGCCAGTTTAAGAAAATAACTGGAAGCCCTTCAGCCTTGGAATGGTAGTGGGACCCCCAGCAATGTGGATGAGACCAATCCACCTACTGGGACAAACCTCACAAACCTCCTACTTCTAGAGCTACTACAGAAGCAATGGGAGCAAATGCAATAGCAAAATGAATACCTCCAGAAGATGGTGGAGGTAAAGGAAAAGAAGATGGGCAAGGACAACTTCTAAATATTTAAAAGACTTGCTAGACCCACTGATGTACGATGGCGCCTCTAACCTCAAAGCATTCGATGATTGGATTCGAGGGATGAAGAAGTTGTTTGATGCTCTCCAATGCCCTAAGGAATGGAGGGTAGGATTCGCTATGTTCTACGTAGAGGATGAGGCTGACCTTTGGTGGGTTATTATAAAGGAAAAATAGTATGAGCATGGGTTTGGTGGAGGAAGTTTAAGGAGTTAATTAAGAACCATT
Organism: Carnegiea gigantea; assembly: GCA_029747015.1. Classification (NCBI taxonomy): domain Eukaryota; kingdom Viridiplantae; phylum Streptophyta; class Magnoliopsida; order Caryophyllales; family Cactaceae; genus Carnegiea; species Carnegiea gigantea. Next base: position 153,850 of record JAKOGI010001126.1, read on the forward strand.
TTTACGTAGTGTTCCTCTAGAAAGCTAAGGAGAACGAGTTCATACAATTATAACAAGAGAAGACGTGTATGTTGGAATATGTTTCCAAATCTATGGAACTTTCTCACGTCACCCCTACCTTCATAGCTAATGAGAGATTAAAGGTGAGGCTTAACCCAAACCTCAAAGAAAGGATGTCGTGCACCAATATGTTTGTTATGAAGATATATAGGACCACTATGAATGTGAAAAGAGTGATGAAGGAGAAGAATGAATACTATAATGAGTAACGAGCGAGTAAATGGAAGGGGGACCCGTGAAAAAATCACCACTCCCAAGGCCAATATAAAAAGCCTCAAGGGAATTATCACAGTAACAACAACAGTATGCGTAGGGGGTCCAGCACACTAGTAACTAACCTAGAGTGACCTACAATGTCTATGGGAAGCTAGGACATTATGCACATGAGTATTGTACTAATAAGAGATGCTACCACAGTAGAAGTCCTCAGCATTAGGTGAGGGATTGCTTATATCCACCACCTCCTACTAACCAAGGGCATTGGGGGCAGTAGCCATAGCAATACTACCAAAACAAGGGTGGGCAAGTAGCAAACCTGAACAACTAAGCGCGAGCTCCTCAGCAGAACCAACCGAGACCCCCCAACCGACTAGCTACCCCAGACCAATAGAGGCAGGATCTATGTGAAGCAAAGGGAAGAAGCTAAAGATGCTCCTAACGTAGTGATTGGTACTTCTCTATCAAAACTCAACCAATTGATGTCCTGTTTGACTCTGGTGCTACGTATTTTTTCTTTCCTACCAAATTGCGTGAGAAATTATGGCTAGCTCTAACATCTCAACACCCTTTGCTATCTCTGGCCCTCCTTAATAGAAAGACCATGAGGTGTGATGAACTATATAAAGACTATCCTATCCAAATTTACGGCCATAAGTTCTTAGGTGACCTGTACAAATTTGAACTAACTTACTTCAACGAGATTTTGGGAATCGACATATTGCTATATACCAAGCACAAATATATTATCCCAAGTGAAGATCACGCTAAAGAGGCCTAAGGGAGAAAAGGTAGTTCATAAAGGGAAAGTCTTGAAGTGTGGAGTGAGACTTGTCACTGCAATGGAAGCCCAGAAACTATTAGGAGGAGGTTGCAAGGGGCTCTTATACAATATGATAGACACCAAAAATCTTGAGCCATACCTTGAGGATATCCCAATAGTTCAGAAGTTTCCTAATGTCTTCTCTGAGGAGATTCTAGGCATTCCACTAGCTAGGGAGGTGGAATTATATATTGACTTCATATCAGGAGCAACCCCTATATCCAATGCCCCTTACCGAATGGATCCAGCAGAACTTAAGGAGCTAAAGGTTTAGCTTAAAAAATTATTAGAAAAGGGGTATATTAGACCAAGTATGTCTTCGTAGGGTGCCTCGGTGCTATTCATGAAAAAGGATGGAACTGTGATGTTATGCATTGATTATAAGGAGCTTAATAAGATAATCGTCAAAAACCACTATCTGTTACCTCAGATAAATGACCTCTTCAACTAATTAAAGGGTGCCAGGACTTTTTCTGAGATAGATCTTTAATCAGGCTACCATCAACTCCATATCAAGGAGGATGACATACCTAAGACAACATTCTGTATTTGATACGAACACTACGAATACATGGCGATGCCTTTTTGGCTTACCAATGCCCCGACTCATTTATGGATCTCCTGAATAGGGTCTTTAAGCTTTATTTGGATTAGTTTGTAGTAGTGTTCAGAAATTACACATTGGTCTACTCAAGGACACCAGAGGAACTTACCCATCACCTGAGGACAGTCTTAGAAGTGCTAAGGAAAAATGAATTGTATGTGAAATTGAAGAAATGTGAGTTTTGGTTGGGAGAAGCAGCATTTTTAAGGCATGTGATGTTCATAAATGCTTAGAGTGCACTTCGTTTGAGGGACATTTTGCTGCATTTTTAGGGAGAGTTATGAACTTTATGTTATTATCTATACTCCTTTTCCTGTTTTATGTTTGGGTATGGTTCTTTTCTATGTTTTACCGTTTTTTGCCCTTACTTTGACCCCAATTGAGTGTGTTTTGAGTACACATGGATGCCCTAAGTCACCGTACCTGTGGAGAAGAAAGAAGAACCAGAGAATGCTTAGACAGAGACCACCATGGACCCTTCGTGGTAAAGGCCATGGTCAGTGGTAAGCTTTAAATGGCTCGCCTCTTCATCTTCCTTCATCTTGTGGCTGAGGATGGCTGAGTTCATGCTTAAATAAGGTTCTTTTCGGTGGCAAAAAGAAGAGAGCATAGAAAGCCAAGACATCTAACACTCACTTCTATCATTAGTTTTAGGATTTTTCAAGTTTTCTATAGAGTACAAGAGGGAAAGATTGGTGCTTGGTGCTTTGGAGTTTGGAAAGCCATTAAAGACCACCAAAATTGCTAAGTTTCCATCCCTTTCTAATTTCTTCTTAAATGTTTATTTGGATGTTGATTATTTCAATTATGTGCAAGTAATTTTTCTTATTCTAGGGACTTGTTAGCCAAAGTATTGATGTTAGATCTCTAATTTTTAATATTTGTACTTTATAAAAATTGATTTGATTGAATTCTAGCTTGTGGATGAACTATTATGAGTAAATTATGGCTAGATTTGCTTACGGATACTAGATAGTTGAGTGAAATACTGGAAGGAGAAACTCACCATTAGAAGAACAAGTTATAATTTAATTTAACGACTTCCTGAAAGAGACCTGTTTATTGAAAGGAAAATTCTAGTAATTAAAAATCCATAACTAAGACTAAACCAAGGATATTTGAGAGAATGTTAATTAGATTAGTTTAGGCAATTCAGTTTGTTTTGGAAAAAAAGATTGAATTCTTAGTTCAATTGCGCTCCTTTGAATCATCCAGTCCAAATAAAGTGCATATTTAAATCCAACGATCTAATTGTTTACTAGGCAAAATAATTCCCTAGATGTTTTTAATCCGATTTAGTTTTCAATAGTTAACCAATGATAGTTGAGACAACCCATTGTAAATTTGGTTGCTTAACCTTTTGTAATAGGTTAAAACTCGATAGATTATGATGGTTCCTTGAGGGATCAATATTAAAACTTTACTACAACAGCCGTGCGCCTACGGTAGCAATCATGTTTTTAGGGCCATTACCAGGACCAATTTGTGGATATTAAGTTTGCCTATTTAGATTATTTTACGTGTTTTTCTTTTTCATTGTATTTTCTTGATTTGCGTTGGTAGTATTTTATGGTTATTTTTTGTAAGATTTCTTCACTTATACGCAAAGTCCTTTTCCGTTTGAATTGGATCTGAAAATCGAAAGGACTTTTCACTGTAGGAGGAAGCACTTGAAGTTGGAGGAGCAAAGAGCCCAAGCTCAAGAGGCATCTTCAATTATGGTGGGTGGAGGAGATGACCAAAGAAGGACGCTTCAGGATTTTATGAACCCGGGGGTCCAAGGCATCGCCTCTAGCATTGCTTAACCCAAGGTGGAAGCCCACAATTTTGATCTTAAATCAGCTCTTATTTCCATGGTGCAATAGTCCCAACTTGGAGGCACCTTGCTAGAAGATCCTGACTTACACCTCTCAGTATTCTTAGAGGTGTACGGCACGTTGAAGCTCAACGGTGTTTCTACCGATGCTATACAATTGCAATTATTGCCCTTTTCATTAAGGGACAAGGCGAGCATGACTACATTCTTTGCCTTAGGGATACATCACAACGTGGGATGAGCTCACCAAAGTCTTTCTTACAAAATTCTTTCCTCCTAGTATGATGGCAAGTTTAAGAAACAAAATCATCACTTTCGCTCAAAGTGAGGATGAATCGTTGGATGAATCCTGGGAGCATTTTGAGGACCTATTGAGGCTATGTTCACATCATGGCCTTCAACGCTGGATGTTAGTTAAAGCCTTCTATAATAGAGTCACCCAAACAGTCAGGTCTACTATAGACGCAGCAGCGGGAGGTACACTTAAGAGCAAGACTGAACACAAGGCCTACAATTTTATTGAAGAGATGGCATTAAATAACTAGCAATGGTCTACAAAGAGAATCCAACCCAAGAGGGTTGGAGGTAAGTTAGAACTTGATGCTATCCCTATGCTTTCTGCTAAAGTAGATACCTGTTTGCGCCCAAAATATACTATCTATACAATACCTTTATACAATACCCTTATACTGCCAACTCACCACCTCCAACACTCATCTTCACTGTCCACATCAACCCCTAGATCGACAGTCAAGCAAAGGAGAAAAGGCGTATAAATCAAAGGATGCATTGATGATTAGTAGGTAATTAGGTTTTAGTTTATGTTTTTCAGGTTCCATTTAGGGTTTACAGTCAAAGTTTTCAGCTTAGATTAGATTTTAGATTTTAGGGTTCAATTTTATGCTTTTGTTCATCCTCGAATTTCCTTGTCTAATTTCAAGTTCCGGATTCGATTTTTGATTGGGAGTTTTGATGTAATCAGCTTCAATCTTAGTAGTTTTGATTCGAGTGTTTGATTATGGATTTAAAATCCTATAATTTTTGGTTAAATTTCTGGTGTTGATGTTACTATTTCAAGGCAAGGTCATCCTGTTTCGAGCTCATAGGTCCTTGCCATCAATGAAGCTTGACTACATCCCTTCATGGTCACGAAATTTGGTTTGATTCCTATGCTCCATCTGTTGTAATGCTCTTGGTGAAATGCTGCTGCAAAATCCCAAAATCCCCCTCCCCTGTTTTTCTGATTGTTGGTTTCTGTTTTGATGTGTTTAGAACCTTCATTAATAGAGGTTGCCATGGATGTACTGATTTCTGAGCCTTTGATTTTCAGCTTTCAGGGAGTTTTAGCGAGAAATGAGCTTAGGCCCCGGTCTTGTTTCCCTCTCCCCTGCGTGCTTAGCTTGTTCTGGCTTCTCTACCTGTCTCTATCATTTATTTCTTTGTTTTAATGTTGTAGCTCTTGTTTGGGTTGTGCCAGTGCTGGATTGATTTTCATTTGATTAGAGTTGATTTTATTAGATGTTAGATTTATAGGAGGCAATGGTAAGGAAACTTTAGGGTACTAATTGACTTTAAATTCATCTTAATTGCTTTGTAGATATAGTTGTGGTTTGATTAACTTGGAAAATTAGTTAGCTAGGTTGATTTAATATTAAGTGGCCTTAATTTCATCCTTATCCCTAAAGAGACGACCCTCGAGTACTACGATGATAGTTATATACATGCAGCATTATTTTTACACTCAAAGTTATCGTACAATGCCATGTCTCAAAGGCTAGAATGATTGAATGTTAATTCCATTAGTGCTAGTACCCCTTCCCCATCCTGTGAAATTTATAAGTTGATCATTTGACAGTGAATTGTCAAGTCGGGAGTCCATTTGCTCAAGATGCTAGTGAATCAGTCCACTATGTTAACAATTTCAACCCTAGACCAACCAGTGACCCATTCTCTAACTTCTATAATCCTGGTTGGAGGAATCACTCCAATTTCTCCTATGGGTCTAATGCCCCTTCTATGCCTCAATTGAATTTTAGACCACCCCCGGATTTCAATGACCACCTCATCCTTAACTAGCACCTCAAAAATCTAACTTAGAGGCATGATGGAGAGTATGCCTTTGGCGCAGAAAAAGCAAGATAAGTATATTAAGCAATTAGCCTCTAAGGTTGATGTGCTTACTACTCATAATAGGATGTTAGAAGCTTAAATTGCTCAATAAGCTACATCTTCATTTACACCGCCGAGTCGACTTCCTATTAAGCCCGAGGCAAATCCCCATTAGCAATGTAACCTTGTTACCTTGAAAGGTGGGGTAGAGGAGTCTAAGGATATGGAGCTTGAGGAAAGTGGAGAGGTGCCTAGAACCGAGAGTGAGGTGAAAAATAATGAGTTTGCAACCCCACCCTTTGGAGGGGTGTGTAATGTGGTGGTACCTGAAGAGTTTCCCCCCAAACTTAAAGACCCTAGTAGCTTCTCTATTCCTTGTATGGTCGGTCAAGTGATGATTGACATGGCCTTAGGTGATCTTGGTGCAAATGTTAGTCTTATTCCCTATTCCATTTTCTAGAAGCTTGGATTAGGTAAGTTACAACCAGTACCTATTTCACTTCAATTTGCGGATGGTTCTGTGAAGTGCCCTTTGGATATTTTAGAGAATGTTCCTATAAAAGGAGGTGATTTTTATGTGCTGGATGGCTTTATCATCTTATATATGGTCGTAGATGCATATGCCTAGATTATTCTAGAGAGATCTTTCTTGGCCATTTCTAGTTGCAAAGTTGATGTGAAAGGAGGAAGTTTAACATTTGATGTAGGGGGAATGTTATATTGAATTTGTTTTGTTTGAAAACTAGAATATTCCCTTTCCTTCATCTACCTTAGAAGAAGATATTGATTTTCATGAGATTGGCTCATTTGATGATTGGCGGCATGTTCACTCTTTTGTGTTTGAATGTGTTATATCTGAAGGCCTCGACCTAGATTATGTACTAAGGTGGAATTCAATGTGCCTGTGCCAGATAGCATAATTAAGGGCAGGCCTTATGCTACTAATGGGGTATCCATGAGCGACGATTGCAGGTTTGCCTAAGTAGTGCAGTCCATGCCTCTTGTTGATGATATAGAGTGTGACTTTGACTTAGGAGTCGAGCTTAATAGTAACCCGTCTGATGCGGCCTACTACAAATTCATTCTGTACACTGATCACATCAAATGGAGTCACTTGATGGAAAATAAGGACATCTATCCTGAGCTCTTGAGATGGTACCTTCTAGTGCACGAGTTTGATTTCAAGATCCGTGATAAAGGAAAATCGAGAGATGTAGAAGAACCCATTAACAAGTCTGCTGTCCACCACCTTTCTGAACTCGAGTCCTCCTAGAAGAGATGAACGAGCTTTCGACCCTAAAAGATCGCTTCTTGGGAGGAAACACAAGTTTTTCCCGTTTACTAGTTTCTCCTTTGATTGTATTATTTTTTGTTTTTCTAGTGAAAGAAGAAAAAATCAAAAATAAAAACAAAAGAAAGCACAAAAAAGAGAGAGAGAAAGAAGCAAAAGAAGCAAAAAGAAGAGTGAAAAATCATCGAAATAATAATAAGAGAGTTTTAGCAGCTATACCAAAGCTCTCCACAGACCCCTGGTGGTGCCCACTTTGATCTGTGGAGCTGCTGCCTAGAAAACTGAAGGAACACAGAAACAGAGCTCACCAAGGACCCTCCATGGTGAGGCTCTCCATCCATGGTCAAGGTTTTTTCAAGCCCTTTAACCAGAAAACCCCTTCACTTTGTTCTCCCTTTTACCCTTCTTTCTCTAAAATCTCTCCTTCAACCTCCATAACCACCCACCTCTAGACCTTCAATTTTTCATCATTTTTCATCAAATTTCTTCCCTTTCTTCTTATTTTCTTCACTTTTACACCAAATCTCCTTAAAATTTCTCTTTTCTTATCCTCTTTCTCTCACATTCTACCCATCTTCATACTCCAAATTTGAACAACTCCACTTCACCTTCTATTCTTCAAAATTCTCTCTTTTTCTTCCATTTTTTTTCACATTTCGCCTTAATTTTAACAAATCTTCCATTTTTAGTTATTTTCTTTTCCATTTCACTTTAGTAAAAGTTTAAAGCTTTCACTCATCCATTTACCATTACAATGGCACCTAAGAAGATAGTCAGAACCAACCAAGAGGTAGGGACATCCAGTCAAGCACCTCAACAAGCACCCCGAACTTTCCGAACCTCAACCAATGCACGAAACTAAGATAATACCCTAGCCTCCTTGGTTTAACACATCCTGAACATATTGCTATATACAATAATTCGAGTAGTAAGTTAGTTGTTGCTACTCGTTACTATGATGAGGATTTGTTAACAAGATTGGGTTTGTTGGTTGACATACATTGGTTGTTTGCTAGGAAAGGTATGTGGCAATTTTTGGAGACTAGGGACCATACTTATCATGACCTCATCCTTGAGTTATTAAGAACATTGCATGTAGAGGTCGCAAGTGGGCCTCGTTGTTAAGAATCGTACATTTCCTTCTATCCAAATAGGGCGTTTTGTGAACTAAATTAAGTGCCTTTAATAGTATATTCGATTTTCCAACGAGTATGGACTTGCTTTATTGACATGTCCCAAAAGAATTTAACTTAAATGCTTTTTGTAATGAAATTTCTGGGGATCATCGGTATAATACAAGCAATTCCAAAGCCACTGTTATTAGAAATCCCGATATTCGAGTTGTATTGTTCTTATATAGCATGCTTCAGAGTGACCGACTTGACCCCGGTTCCTTCTTGGTCAATTAGTTACATAGTGCAGCCACTAGTTCTGTATAGAGGATTGTGATTGGGGGCCTCATTACCCCCATTGCTAGGTCTGTTGGAATAGAACTAAACCCAGATGATAGAGTTCCCGGCTCCGAGGGGTTGAACTTAGCCGCTTTCGGACAAATGAAGTTTTGTAAGGTGGAGGCTGGGTGTGTTTGTTGGATTTGTCATGGGAACCGTCTCATGCGTATCCTTAGTGTTGATCGAACCACTCTCTTGAACCAGGACAATCTTTAGTTTTCGTTGGGTGATGAAGAGTTGGTGCAACTCACACCACTTCCTCCCCCGCCTCACCTAAGGGTCTCTAGTTGATCCCAACTGTCCTCATCTTCTGATTATAATGGTTTGCATGCTACCCTTCAGTCTGTTCGACCACTCGTTACCCCCATTGCTAGGTCTGTTGGAATAGAACTGAACCCTGATGATAGAGTTCCTGGTTCTGAGCGGTTGAACTTAACCGCTTTTGAACAAATGAAGTTTTATAGGGTAAAGGCTGGGTGTGTTTGTTGAATTTATCCTGAGAACTGTCTCATGCCTATCCTTAGTGTTGACTGAACCACTCTCTTGAATTGGGTCAATCTTTAGTTTTTGTTGGGTGATGAAGAGTTGGTGCAACTCGCACCACCTCCTCCCCCGCCTCACCTAAGGGCCTCTAGTTCATCCTAACTGTCCTTTTCTTCTGATTACACTGATTTGCATACTACCCTTCACTCTATTCAAGAGAAGCAAGTATCTCTCCGAGTTTATATTCAAATTGAACATATCGCACTCCGCGACTTTGTTCAAGAGCAGCATGATCAGTTCCATGGGATGATCGCTTCCCAAAACCAATACTCCTAAAACTTTAGAGCCTGTTTAGAGACTTGGCACAACTGGTGTATTTCTCATCTCCACCCTCCTTCTTCTCCCCCTCTTCCTCCTTTTTAGTTCTTCTTTTTCTTCCCTATTGACTTTTACGTCCTTGCATTGAGGACAACGCTTTGTCCAAGCGCGGGCGAGGTATGTGTGAGTATGTGTGTGTGATGTGGATGTGTGACTAGTTTGTATTTGAGGTCATGCATCTCGGAGTAGTTTGCATTTTAGTTAATCATTTCGTTTTCTTTCTATTTTTAGGTTTCTTTTGTTAGTTTTAGCTTTATTTGGTATTTTTTATTTTTAGTTGCATTTCAAAGTGTTAAAAAAAAGAGAAAAAGGAAAATTTCCAAAAAATTAAAAAAAAGGAAAAGGAAAAAAACAAGTAAATCCTCCAATGATGAGTCTTAGATTAAGTAGCTTTCTTTGGCTTATTTTCACCTTTTTTGTTATGCCCATTTGTGAATAAAATGTTTGATTATATGTTTTCGAAATATGCTTCATGTTTTGGCCGTCATGTTGACTATGATTTAATTAGTTACTGATTCTTTGCATGAATATTTAGCATGTGAGATCTAATGAGCTAATTAAGCTTTGGTAATTGTCCTGTGACAGTTTGAGCCTTGTTAAGACTAATTCATTATTTTAGTGTTGTATACTTTTTCATATGGGGCTCTTCTTAGATTTCAAATATCTAGAACTTGCTTTGACTCTTGTTCAATATCACATTTAGCGTGCTTGTTTAGGCAATATAATTGAGGCATTTGTTGAATTGATAAGCTACATTGATCAAATAGTCACCTTTCTTATGTACGATTTATCCCTCGCTACCCCTTTTGAGCCTTGACCTTTTTCTTGATGCAAACGTATAATATTGAATCTTAGCCAAATACAAATCCTACCTTTTTAGCCAAGGCTATAGAGTTTCATTAGTGATTGGGAGTAGTTGGTGGATAATGACTTTGTTGTTTGGTGTGGTATGTCTGTATGCAATGAGTGATTGATGCGATATTTCCCTTGGTGTTATTGGGGTCAAATTTTGCGAGTTGTTAGAAAAAGTGTGGAAAAGTGCACAATTTCTCTTGCCATAATCCTTCTCTAATTTAAAAAAAAAAACCAAATCGAAGAACAGAAAGCAAAATCAAAAGAAAATCAAAAGGAAAAAAAATAAAAAAAGAATGCTGAAAACAAAAAGAAGCAAAATAATGCAAGGATTTGGTATAGATTTCATATTACATGTGCTTCAACGCTTTTTCCAATTGTAGAGCAACTGAGGGTTATTTTGTGTATTTGAGATGTATTGGTGTTTGGTGTGATTAGTATTTTTGTGAAAAGTTGGGTGAAGATGATCTATACTCATAGTTTTTGGCTTTAAGCTCCATAAATCTCAACATATTTGTTCCCCTCTTAAATTTACCCGTAGCTCTATTACAACCCTATCAAAGTCCTCATGATTGCCTATCATCTGTTGCATTTTAATGGTGGCGAATTTGAGAGTCTTGTCAAGCTTATTGTTGATTTGATTCTTTGGAGGGAATTTTGAGAGGACCGCATTATATTTTTAAATACATGAGTGATGAGTGCTTCATCCCTAAAGTGAGGGTCCACTGGTTTTCTTAACGGTACTATTTGTATGTGCCAATATGATTGTTTGAGTTGATCTGTATGATCGATTCAAAGTTTGATGTGATGGTATTTGTTCTTATATAGAAAACTTCATTCTCTTATCTATTTTGCCATATTTTCCGTCACTTTTGGGCTAGCTTCTAGGGGTTGGTATGCTATTGATGTTGCTATCTATGTTTACGTAAAGAGATTTTTCATTTTAGCTTTGGTTTTCATAGTTGCTTGGGGGATTAGCAACGGTTCAAGCATGGGGGAGTTTGATAAATGCTTAGAGCACACTTCATTTTGGGGTCATTATGCTGCATTTTTAGGGAGAATTATGAACTTTATGTTATAATCTATGCTCCTTTTCCATTTTTACGCTTGGGTATGGTTCTTTTCTGTATTTTACAGGTTTTTGGGCCTTTTTGCCCTTGCTTTGATCCCAATTGAATGTGTTTTGGCTCCATACTAATGCCCCCAAGTCACCATGGCCATGGAGAAGAAAGAAGAATCAGAAAATGCTAAGATAAAGGCCACCACGGACCCTCCATGGTAAAGGCTACGATCCATGGTAAGCTTGAAACTACTTGCCTCTTCGTCTTCCTCCATCTTGTGGCTGAGCATAGCCGAGTTCATGCCTAAATAGGCTTTTTTTAGCTACAGAAAGAAGAGATGATAGAAAGCCAAGACATCTAATAGTCACTTTTATGATTAGTTTTAGGATTTTTCATGTTTTCTTTAGAGTAAGAGATGGAATTGAAGTGGGAGATTGGCACTTGGAAACATAGAGCTTAGGAAGCCATTGAAGACCACCATAGCGTCTAAGTTTTCATCCCCTTCTAATCTCGTTTTAATCTTTTGTTTAGATATTGATTATTTCAATTATGAGTGAGTAGTTTTTCTTAATCTAGGGACTTGTTAGCCAAAGTATTGATGTTGGATGTCTAATTTTTAATATTTGTGCTTTATCAAAGTTGGTTTGATTGAATTCTAGCTTGCACATACTAGATAGTTGAGTGAAGTAATAAAAGGAAAAAATCACTATTAGAACAACAAGTTAGAACTTAATTTAACGACTTCTTACAAGAGATTTGTTTGTTGAGAGGAAAATTCTAGCAATCAAAAATCTATAACCAAGACTAAACCAAGGATATTTTAAAGAATGTTAATTGGATTAGTTTAGACAATTCATTTTGTTTCGAAAGAAAAGATTGAATTCTTAGTTCGATTGCACTCCTTTGAATCATCCAGTCTAGATAAAGTGTATATTTAAATCCAATGATCCAACTCTTTACTAGGCAAAACAATTCCCTAGATGTTTTTAATCCGGTTGAATTTTCGATAATTAAATAGTAATAGTTGAGACAACCCATTAAAAATTTGGTTGCTTAACCTTGTATAATAGGTTAAAACTCGATAGATTATACTTGGTCTCTGTGTGATCGATATTAAAACTTTACTACAACAATCATGCACTTGCGATAGCAATCAGTGTCGAGAGAAGGAATCTCTATGGAACCTCAAAAGATAGAAGCTATAACACAATGCAACTGAAGTGAGGACTTTTTTGGGATAGGTGGGGTACTATCGCAGGTTTGCTCAGAACTTGTCCAAGGTCGCAACACTGCTCACTAACTTGACAAGGAAAACCACTAAGTATAAGTGGACTGACAAGTGTGAGGAAGCCTTTTAAGAGTTTAAGAAGAGTATAACTAGTGCACCTGTACTGGCATTACAATAAGAATTTTGTGATTTATAGTGATGCATATAGATTAGGTTGTGTGCTAATTTTGAATAATCATGTCATAGGCTATGCCTCGCGACAACTAAGGATCCATGAGCAGAACTATCCAATTCACGACTTGAAGTTAGAAGAAGTAGTGTTTACACTGAAAATTTAGAGGAATTATTTGTATAAGGTGCACTATAAGATCTTTACTGACCATCAAAGCTTAAAGTACTTGTTTTCACAAAGGGACCTGAACCTAAGACAGGCAAGATAGTTAGAATTCCTTAAGGATTACAGCATAAACTTTCAGTACCACCCAGGGAAGGCGAATGTGGCGGCCAATGGCTTAAGTCGCAGGTCATACCCGACCCTTAACTACTTATTATCGTTACCCAGATATTTATGTGAAGACTTCAAGAAACTTGAGATCAATGTAGAGACAAAGAGGGAGAAACCCATGCTTTATACCCTGGAGGTATAGCCTACCCTTGTTGAAGAAATTCAGGCCACTCAGAACGCTGACCAGTAGGTGGAAAGGATCAGGGCTACACGAATATGGAACTTTGAGGTTCCAAAATCGGCTATACACTCCAGTTGTGCAGGAACTCAAGAAGAAAATTTTCGATTAGGGACACAATACTCCACACTCAGTACACCTTGGGGGTAACAAACCGTATATAGACCTAAAATAGACCTTCTGGTGGAGTAACATGAAACAGAGATAGCAGACTACGTAGCTAAGTATCTAACCTCTTAGCAGGTGAAAATGGAACACCAAAGACCCGCAGGGCTCTTACAACCATTGGAGGTTCCTGAGTGGAAATGGGACTTGGTGTCCATAGATGTTATGGTGGGCTTGCCACCCACTCAGAGGAAGAATAATGCAATTTGGGTCATTGTAGATCGATTCATGAAGACAGCTCATTTTATAGCGATGAGAAACATATGGACGTTTGATCAATTGGCTCGTTCCTATTTTAGAGGAGATCGTTCTATTACATGGGGTACTAAGTTCTATAATTTCAGACCGGGACACCAGATTTCAATCTAGGTTCTGGCATAGATTACAGGAGGTGCTTGGGACACCACTGCATTTTAGTGCAGCCTTCTATCCAACTACAGATGGCAAACTGAGTGAACGATTCAAACCATGTATGATATGTTACAAGCTTATGCATTAGACTTTAAGAAAGCTTGGGACGAGTAATTGGCACTGATCGACTTCTCCTACAACAACAGCTACCATTCTAGTATTATGGCCCCTTATAAAGCATTGTACGGTAGATGATTGTAGAACCCTACTATGTTGGCTGGAGATTGACAATGCGTGCGTTGATCATTACGCTTGACCTAATCCAAGCTACTACCCAAAAAGTTAGGGTAATCCAAAACAAATGAAGGAAGCTCAGAGCCGTTAGAAAAGCCACACACGTAGAAGCATAGACCTCTACAGTTTGAGGTAGGAGATCATGTTTTTCTTAGGGTGTCGCCAACTAAGGGCATCACGAGATTTGGTAATGTGGGCAAGCCTAGCTCTAAATACATTGGATTGTATCCCGTCATTCACTGAGTTGAGGAAGTAGCCTATCAGTTGGAACTACCATGAGAATTTCCAAGGGTACATAATGTCTTCCTTGTATCCTCGACCACTCCCACATCATTGAACCATGCCCTGTGCAATTGCAGGAAGACTTGTCTTATGAGGAGCAGCCAATCCGCATCTTACATCCAAGAGAAAAATAGCTCCATAGGAAGACAGTGCCACTGAAAGTCCTTTGGGCTAATCACGAGGTATCGGAAGCTGCCTAAGAGCTAGAACACGAAATGCTATCCAAGCACCCTCACTTGTTTGACTATCAAGGAGCGTGCGAAGATCCAAGGATGAAACTTCCCTTAAGGGGGACAGAATGTAAAACCCCAAAAATTCTCATAATTATGAATATTCATTTTCTTGTTTTTTTCCCCAAAGTGGAACGACTTAGAGGGCTTTAGCTTGTGAGATTATTAGGTTTTATGAGTAATTTAAGGGTGCATTTTTAGATGTTAATGTAGCTAATCCAAGCAAAATCAATAGTTATTTTTCAATTCTTTACACCTAAAAGTTCAAAAACTGTAAAGAAAAATTTTGTGCAAGCAAGTTTTTGAATAAGCAAATTCCCCCTTCCAGTCGTGCTTAGTAGAGAAAGAAACTTTATTTTCCTTCTCTCTTTCTTCTTCTTTCCTTTTCCATCTTCTTCCCCTAACCCTAGTGAGAACTTCCCACTACCCTAAATCAGCCCACACTCCTCTCTCTTCCCCTCTCCATCTCTCACGCAACCCTTTTCTCTCGACTTTCTCCCTCTTTCTCTCTCTCTTTCTCTCTTTCTCTCTCCTGGTTTATCTCTCTCCAGCACCCTCTCTCCCCCGCACCCACAGCCACCGGATGACCAACTGCCTATCCGCTAGCCGCCCCCTCCCCCTCCTTCTTTTGGGTGAGTATGGTTGTGGTTTATGATAACTCTAGCCCAAGTATTCCCTTCTCTTAAATTTTCATTATAAATCTTCATCTTTGATCAATAAATATGACTTTTTAATGCCATCCTTGATTTTCATATTTAAACTCTCTTGGGTTGGAGGATTAAAACATCCCAAGTCTCTTTAAACTCTCTTTCAAGGTAAAGTTCAATCTTTAACCCTCATAACTAATGGCCTTGATTGGATTAAGGGTTAAGATTATTGAGGAAAAGGGGAGGACATGATATGAATGCATTATCAAGGATTTGGGCAATGGATGATAGCATTTAAGACCAAAACATGGGAGATCACTGCCCCTGCTATGGCTAGAACATAGGAAAAACTTTGAGAAATTACTGGTTGATATTGCTTGCTGCAAAATCATGAAATTTATATGGTTTATAGATCTAAGAGTCTCATGTCGTTGGACTTGGACTAGGTGGGTGCAAATAGTTCTGTACACCTAGTCTGATTATATATGAACTGCAGTTTAGGCATCCAAAGACGGTGGCGCAAACATACAAGTTGGAAATTGAAAATTCGAGTATTCATGGGGGCAATCTGAAATCGAAGGGGAGTTGAAGAAATCAGGCAGTGGGCCAGATGGGAGGAGAAGAAACCACGAGAACTTAAGAAAGTCGTAAGGCTGAAATTGTATATAAATAGAGGGGTATATGGGGTTGATTGAATTATGGGTTGTAGTCTAGTACTCCCATTTTCGCATCTTGTTTTCTTCCCCAGTTATTGATTTCCTCCATAGTTGTAGACTAGAGCTGCATTTAATTGAATTGCATTTTTTTTCTCGTATATTCTATTTCTGGCCTTTAGCACGGATTTTGGGTAACATATAATCATTAATGTGGAAATTAAGGCTTCGATAGTTAGGTAGAACTGAAGATATTTTTCTTACTGAGTGATTGAAAATTAAGGGTTTAAATTTATATCTCAATTTCTTGAATCAGAGTCAAAATATGACTCCAACTACATGAATGGCAATGTTATCTTGCATTATTTCCTTCCTATTGATCCATATAAAATCCTATGTAATTTTTAAATTTTAATTTTATTGATTTTCTTAGAAAGGACGACATCGTATTTCATGTTATTATCGCATGTATCATATTATGCTTGGATACAATTTTGAATATATACAATCGCAACTATTTGCTACAATTGTTGTGGTCTATTATATCTTGAGTGTATAAACAGTGATACTTGCCAATTTTAGACCCTGAGCATTACACGGGACTTGTGAATACTTCTAATTCATTAAGCACATGTTCTCAGAAATTTAATGTGTGTATTTAAAATTTAATTAAATATTGCACAATTTAATATCTTCCTATAAAATAATATTACAAATTAAAAACACTTGAATATAAAATTATTCTACTAATTATATTTAACTTTTAATTTGCTTCACGTTAGTTAAATAATAAGTATATTTTTTTATTAATACAAGCCAAATTACTAATGTCATTGATGTAATGTCACATTGTCTTCGTATATATTAATAGCAAACTCAACTTACATCATTTAATGACATATGGGACATCCTCAAAACCTAGAAATATATATGCATATATGATGATATGATTACTTGTTTCTATAAAGAGAAAATTATATTACTTCATTATTTTGATATAACCATGGTTGATTCTTGAAAAGGGGAGAATTTTTGCATTGATGATGTTATATGTTAATCTTGCTTCTATATGCTGCTCATGAGAATATCAAGGCAATATGTATTTATGATTGGCTTTGTTGTTAGTGTTTAATCTCTATATCATTTTTATTGGTGCATACCGAGGGAGCTATACGTCGTTGATTAAGAAGAGCAAGTTATATGTATTTGGTATTGTGTCTTACGTGCATTAGTTTACTTTTCTCTTTATGCAACCCTTTTTGTGAAATATAAAAAGCAAGAGAAATGTATCTTAAACTCACATTGTATGTCTTTTGTTAATTTTATTGATTTGATATTTTCAATATGGTTCATTTTTCATTAAAAGAGGCAGAATTGTTTTTTTCTAGAAAAAAAAGTAAATAATTAGTTTAATTCCCAAAATGTGAGAATCATAAGCCAAAGACTAGATATTAAGCAAGCAGCTTGCTCCGATTTACATCAAATCTCTGCGCTCTCAATCAACCAAACACTGAACAGCAGTAACAATGTCCTGACAACTTCGTTTGGTATTCTGAAAATGACTCCCACTCCTTTCCTTACATAATTCATAAACAGCCCCTGCAAGTATACTTTTCCTCTAGTTACGGGAATGAGAAATACCTGATTTCTCTATTAATCCCCGACATCGCACATGTTGTCTGGACCAGATCAGTAACTGGCATGCATAGTACCTGATGGGCCACAGAACAAACGTAATATGTTAATTGATATGATGAGGTGGAAGACAAAGATGGCTTGGTCCATTCAGATGCTTATTGTGTTCATATTTGGAATTACCTTAGCTTTGGAATGTATTAATGTTTAAGGCATGTTCCTTTTGTTAGGAAATTGCAGATATGGAATGGGTTGGAGCGGGAAGTGGGAAGAAGTTGAATGAAGTAGGAGAGTTGGTATAAGTTACCTATTTTTTTTTTAATGTAATCTTTTATTTGTGATACTAATTACCAATAATAAATTTTTTAAGACTAAAAAACATATTTTTTTATCTTGACTCAGGAACAAAATATTATTTCGTGGCCGTGATTACCCCAAAAAAATGGTAATTTTTGTTATTCGTAAAACAAATTGCAGATGTATTTTTTTCATATATTAATTGGATTTGCTATTTTCTCCATAGGTGATTAAAATTCGTCAGTTGCTGCCGAAATTGAAAATTTAAAATTGGTGCTGTATGTCGAGCAAATATGGTTTATTTTTGTTGGGTTGAGCCATCTCGTGGTTGGGTAAAGTTGGGCCACGACCGTACACCGGGAAGAAGAGAGAGAGAGAGAGATGCCAGGTGAGAGGCAGTTACTTGGTCATCGGGCTCCCTTTTCCGGCCACTCTCACTTGTCAGTCCCTCCTCTGTCGTCTGCTCTGCTTAGAAAAAAATATATTATTACTAATGCACATGGAAAAAAATTTTTACTCAAAATACACATACAATACATCTGCACTTCTCGTCACAAATTACGAACAACGCCAAAAAAATTTATACATTTCTTCATTATGCCGGAAAAAACATCTGCAATTTCTGTCACGAATTACGATGAACAAAAAATAAATCTATTACATATACAGCAACTATCATCCACGCTTTGGTGACTTATAACAAATATTTTGTAACCAACACCAGAAAAAAAAAAACCATATCTTCCATACACAGAATCAAACCCAAAACATCTACTGCTCACGAATAACTAACATTTGCTTAACAATATAAAAAATAAAATAAAATTATTTCTTTAATATACATAACAAAAATTATTTCATCTATAATTTCCAACACAACTAACAAATATTTCCATAACATTTAAAAAATAAATAAAATTTTTCATAATTGTTATCAGACTATTCGTACAAACAATTACATAAATTATAAAAGTTTTCAAAATATGAAAAATAGTAGTTATATGTAGGAGTGGGAAAGAGTTGGTGGTAAGAGTGGAAATGAGTGGGAAAGGATTGATATTTTTTTTTTTAAAGTGTAAGAAGTAAAAATGGAGAGAAGCAGGTGGGAGTGGGAAGAAATAGGATGGATCCATTAAACGATGAAAAAAGCAGGGCCTTAGTAGATGGTTTTCTTGTTTTTCACAACGTGCAGTCAGCCTTGATAAGGAACAGTAGCCTGCACTACTCATACAGATTGATTTTCCTTTTTTCCACAATGTGTTGCAAGCCTTTGATAATTGGTTTTCTGAAACCAAATTACCAACAAGTGTTGCATTTGTTTTTTTATTACCCAGAATTTGCTTTTAGAAAAATTACTTTCAGCTATTGTAATTTTTTTATAATTATCAACAAGTTTATTGTATCTGTGAAGGGCTTTTTGAGACAAGCTATAGACCATACTTTTAAGTTCGCAAATTGTTGTCCAAGTTAAATGACCTGGGTGCCCTTAATTATGGAATAACCATTTGGGAGGAAAAATGAGCTGGGGGCCTATCATGTGGAGAAGGCAATCTAGAAAGGAAAGAAGCAGGAAAAAGGTTCTCTCATCCTCCCCGCTTTGTCTCTCTCATCTTGCCTCTCTCTCGTCCCCTTTGTGCGTGCTGATGTTGGTGGAGTATGAAGGTGGTGAAATCAAGATGGGGTTGGTAAGTGGTGTGGTGAACGACGCTTGCTTGGTGGTAATTGTGTAAAATGGAGTTCATCATATGCTGTTTGGGGACAATAATGTGAATGTTGAAGTCAAATACAGAGGGCGAGCAGTGAGCATCCATAAATTAAGTGTGGTATACTTATATGCTTTCAATTTGGTTAGGTATGGGTGTTTTTCAGTATTCCCTTCCTCTCCTTTATGCAGAGTATGTATAGCTCAGATTTGTGCAGTTGTTTGAAGGTGAATATGAATGTGGTGGCTGATATACGAGAGGATTTAGTAATTATACATGTGAATGGGTGACAAATTTATGTAACAAGATTTGTGGGGAAGTGTGTGATTTGCAATGTAATAATCCATTAATGCATGTAATTAGGGGAAAAGGACAAGGAATCAGGGAAGTGGCTTTGGTCTGTTGTGTGTTACAGTGGAAGGTGATATGAGTGGGTAAATTATTCTATAACTAGTGAATCTAAATAACATATATCAGGTTTGTAACCATTTAAACGTAGGTAACTATCTTGGGATAGTTACTACTACAATGTGGGTTGCCTGAAATAAGTTTTTATCTTGGGTAGACATCTATTTAAAAACTAGCATTGACATAGTAGTTTGTTGAGTTCAGTTTAGGGATAGTGATTGGTAGGTGTAAACTAATGTTGAAAGTGATAACTGGCATAGGACAAGTGTTTTTCTTGTACTGTAGGTGTGAGGTTGAAGAAAGGAATTAAGTGCGTTGGTAATGGATGGTATAATATTTGGTAATGAAGTTGGTGATGTGAAGAAAATTATTGTGTATGTATGTTGGGGAAGGTATTACATGATGGAATGAATGGAGTGATGACCTACATGGGTGAAAATACTAGATGTATGAGTCTTAGAAGAGATGGGACTTAGCGATGTTTGGAAGTTGTTGGAGGAGGCAATGGAGGTGGTTGTAATGGATAGGAAGGTATGGTATAGCATGAGGTTTGATAGTAGGTTGTTGATGCCCTTTTAAAGTGATGGTGATGTCATTAATATCATGTGAGGCAATTATGGTCATACATATTTATATGTTGGCGATGTAAAAGGACCTTGTGTTTGTCCTGTACAAGTTAGTCACCAACAAGTACAGGTTGAATCTGAAGTTGTTTGTGCATGAGGGGCTTCAAATGGCAGGCTCGAGGAATGGATCATTGGAGTTGGTGCAGAATAGTGATGTCGGAGCGGCTCCTCTAAAGGCCGTAAAGTAATGTATATGATATGGCAAATATATATAATGTAATCAAATACCGTAACGTATTATAGTTACGGTAATGAAGGTAGTGATGTTTGATTTCTTTGAATGTTGCGTATATACAGGACTAAGGAGGTTGAAGGAGTGGGGCGTAAGTCAGGGTCAATGGTGATGTCGTTCACAATAGGCAAGGAAGTGGAAGATGAAGGTTCTACTAATTCTGAATCAGCATCTGAATTTGATGATGGTGGGCAAGGGGTGATGTGGGCTTGATTTGGAGTGCCAGGAGATGACTACATTAGGAGGCGGACAATTTGGAAAAGTGTGATAAAATGCATGGGACAAATATTTCCATCAGTAGATTCATTTAGATATACAATTTAGAAGTATGCAACTACTAATAGATTTGAATTTCGCTATGTTCAAAACTACCACCAACGAATTGCTATGAGGTGTACCGCAAAAGGTTGTGGTTTCTACATTTGTGTTAGAGGCTATATTCAAATGGATGGCATGATTGTGAAGGACTTTAGAGCTGACCACGTGCACAGTGTGGGACACAAATATCAGATGGGAAGGTGGGGTAGAAGAATGATGTGGACAAAACTCCTATCACGGCTTATTGATGGGAAT
>JAKOGI010001126.1:180000-305943 GCA_029747015.1 Carnegiea gigantea
ATCATAGCAATCACCTATGGATGTCATATTTCTAACCCCACAAGCACATACCAACTCAACCTAGTCACACAACTTCCAAACCCTAACTCACCCACAACACAGCATAACCAACAATACCATATATTTCCGCTAACATTTGGTCAAATTAAATAAACATACTTTACACCTGATTAACAACAACCCAACCCTAATTTCCCCATAAGTTTGCCCATTTTCGAAATGAAAAGTTGTGTACTTACTTGGTTCTACCTTCACATCAATTACTTGCAACAACAGTTATCCACTGTACTCCACTAACTTGGCGCTCATAAATTCCTTCTTCTTTCTAGCGTCTGCAATGATGGAAGCTCCACCCAGTTCTCCGCAACAGAATTCCCCTCGTTCCTCCCTCTCCCTTGCCGTCTCTTCTACCTGTTGATTTTTCTACAAAAAAATTGGGGGCTTTTCTCTAGTAAGGGGCACAAGTGTATTTTTGCATGACCTAAACCCTTTCACTTCGACAAGTCCTGCCAACAGTCTTTTATACCTCTATTATAAAACAATTACTCAAGGTTATAAAGGCACCTATGAGTAATAGCAAATAAATTTCAACACCAGCTAGTAATTTTCCTTTGGTGTTATGTTGTATCCATTCGTGGAAAAAGAGGAGGTTGCCCTTCAAGTATTTACCTGAGTTGTTAATATTAATAATTATAATAATATTATTATTATTAGTATTACTATTAGTATTAGTATTAGTATTTTTTTCTAATACTACTAAAAATATTGATATTATAATTATAATTTTATTTTTAATAATATTATTCATATTATGAATTTCAATAATAATTTAGTTTCCATTTATTTACTATTATTACTATTAAATTATTATTATTATTATTTGATTGATTATATCATTAATATTAATACCATTATTATTATTATAATAACATTCATTAAGTTTCTTTTTGTTGTTACTAATATTAACAACAAAAACGACGATGATGATGTTGTTGTTGTTGTTGTTGTTGTTGTTGTTATTATTATTATTATTATTATTATTATTAGTCTCACCCATCACATAAAGATATATATATGGGTGTACATATATATATATATATATATATATATATATATATATATATATATATATATATATATATATATATATATATATATATGTATGTATGTATGTATGTATGTATGTATGTATGTATGTATGTATGTATGTATATAATATTATAATTACAATTATAATTATGTTTAGAATCGTTAATATTGACAACAACAGCGACAATGATGATTATAATCATGATATTATTATTATTATTGTTGTTGTTGTTGTTGTTATTATTATTATTATTATTATTATTATTATTATTATTATTAGCCTTACTCAACACACACGTGTGCGTGCACACATACAGACACACACACATATTTGATTTAGGGTCGTTTCCTATTAAGCTAAACCTATGATTGATGAATCAAGGCTTAGTATTTAGGGTTTTTTGATGGGTCTTATCGATTCGCATATGCACAATCTAATTAATATAAATTTATAAATACTTTAGGTCCTGGCCTCTTAGTTTGTATTTATATAATTGATATATCAATGTTTAGGGTTTCTTGCTAGGATTTAGAATTAAGGTTTTAGTGCTTTAAGTTTAGAGGCCAGCTTTATAATTTGGATTGACTACTTAAAGCTCCTACTAGTAGAGTTTAGATTGTACGATTTAGGCTTTAGGCTTTACGGTTTAGGGTTTTATTCCTAGTTTATTATTAATTATCTTCAGATGGAGTAATATGACATGTTATAACTTATCTTAAAGCCTTTATCACTTACCTCCCATTATCAACCCTAAAACCTAAACTTGGGATGTTTTGTTTCAACCAATAAATCATAAACCCTAAATGTTTCCATGCAAAAAAAAAAAAAAATTTATCCTTGCTTTAGAAATAAATTAAATATATATTTTATACATGGTAGTATGGTGGGAATAAACATTGTGTGAGTATTCATATGCTTTGACTATAAGCCTAAGTAATGAACATGTTGCCCTAAAATTGCTTCAACTAATTACTCCCCTTTCCCTTCTCCCGTTCATCCTCTTTGTGTCTGATTTAGAAATGTTAGTTTTATGGTTTTGGATGGTGAAGTTTGAGTTTTGGGCTTGCTTAAAATTGCTTGAGTGTTCTTCAATGGAGGTGGTTCGAATTTGAGTTGAGCTAAAGCAAGGATACCTAATTTGACCTACTTTCTTCCCCCATTCTTATTTGATTTCTAGTTAAATTTCTTTCCTAATCTTCTGTTTCTTTTCGCCCTTCTTCTATGTTTTGTTCATCAGAGTTGTTGGATTAGCTTAATGAAGGTCCAGAAGGATTAGATGCATTAGCTTCATGACTAGGGTAGATTCGTTTGATCTCAATTGTATTTAATCAAACTTCTGTGTTTATTTTTTTGTAAAAAGCCTATGCAAATGAAATATGGGCCTAATCGTGCAAGTTTGGTTGTCTTTTCATTCCTTTTAGTTCAAATTAGTATAGTTTGCTTATCATGTGAGTTATATTTGAGGTTGGTATTCTATCATAATTAGAAGCTATTTAGGTCCTATGAAATCAATGTGAATAGGTAGCGATGATTTAGAATTAGAAACATTTAGAATTAATAATCTTAGTTGTTTATGGTTTTAATTATTTTAGAATGATGCTAGATTAGCTTATTTTCGTAGTTAGTGACCTAATTTCATCCTCATTCTTGAAGAGACGACCCTCAAGTACTACAACAAAAGTTGGAAGCTTGCGGCCTTTAGATTTATATTCAAATATTCACGTGCAAGTTTTTGGCACCGTTGTCGGGAACAACGGCATGAGATTAGGTCACATTTCCTTTTTCTTTGTTACTTTCTTATTAGTTATACATGTTTACTTTGCTTTCTTTATTTCGTTATCAATAGTGACTAAGTTTATTTCTTAAAAAATCCAAAAAAATAGAAAATTCAAAAATTGGAAAAAAATTGGAAAAAAAATTGAAAGCACCTAAAGATTAAAAAACTTGAAAAAATTTTAAAAGCAAGTGGCAATTTTCTATTTCCGTCAATTTGACCATGAAATATTTTGGCGATATTTGAATAAATTTAATGACTTTCGTGCCCAACATGCTGACCAATATTTTGAGAAATGGAAAATTTTTCAAGTGATTTTTGAGGGACTTGATGATGAATATTAGGGTCATGTTAAGACTATATACCCCGAGGGTTTGGGACATTTATTCACTAAGACTTCGAATGAAATCTCAGATTTCTTTGAATATTAGGCTCATGAGACTTGGGAGTATGACAATGCTAGAGCGAACTTTAGTCACCCAATTTGCAACCCTTATGTCATGCATGCTACACCTTTAGATAAAGGTCAATTTGGTGGTATATCTTATAAGCACCATCACACTCCATGTGTTCATGTTTCACATGATGATTGTTATTCTTATGACCATAATGCTAGGTCTTGTCCTCATGTTACTTCTATAGACTCCAAAATTGGTCAAATTGAGTAAGAACTAAAAAGCTATAAGGAGTCCATAGAGAACATGACAAGGACACTCATTGACCAATTCTCAGCGCTAGTTAAAGGTCATGTAGAGAGCACTATGCCTGTTTCATATGATATCGACCTTAGGGTAGGATCTATCATTCCTGAGGGTTGTTTGTTGGGTGATTTTGGCTTTTCTTACCCTTTGAGTTTCAAATCTAAAGTTGATATTCCGTTATATGACTTTGAGGTGAAGAATGACATATCTTCTCCTTCTTTTACATATGCATTTTCCCTTGAGACTAGCACTTCTTTGGACTCCTCTGGGGATGTCTCGATTATTCCTGACCCCTCTCTTCCTCTAGCCCCTCTTGGAGAGCTTAAGGAGGGAGAAGGATTTTGGACTGATGCTAGCAATGGTGACAAATGTGGCATATTTGTTGAGTCAGAGGGTACAGTTACCGAGGCACAGTCATTTGATGAGCCTTCTATTATAAAGCCTAGTGAGATTACACCTTACATAGAGCTTATTGATCACATCTCTGATGAGTCTTCCCTTGACTTAGCTCCCACCCCTCTCATTTTACCCCTTCCTGCTTCCCTCCCCATTCTTCCGCTTTCTTTAGAGCCCCCCGAGTCAACTTTGATAGAATTTGGGACTTTTCTGCTTGGTATTCCTTGTTTAGATTAGACCCTTGATGATAGTCATATGGAGAGACTCGAGGATCACTTTAAGGTGAAGGACTTGATTTTAGGCCCTCCTGTGAGCAATGATTTTGGTATTTCACTTGATTGATCTTGCCTTGGTCTTGTCCCCTCCCCTTTTAGAGATGTTGGACTATATTTTAAGCATTCAGATCATTCTAGATGGCTTATGCATTCATATAATCACAACATTATTAGACTATTGACTAGTACATTTGATTTTATACACACGTTTCTCTCTTTTGATTGCGCTGAGAGCTTGATAAGCTCAAGAGAGCCTTGAGTTGCATTCCATTTATGCGCTTTATTTGGGCTACACAACCTGCTTCTAGCTACTTTCATCTCTGTGAGGATTGTGCCCTACTGTTTGACAAATTGCTATGAGGCTTGATCGGTTTTGATACGAGTAGTACTTTGTGAGCTGAGGTGGAGTGGCTGATGCTCCATGGACGTCCTCGATATCATCTAAGTGCGGCATTAATTTGGGTATAATTAGTATCCAACCTAGTATGATCATTCCACCTCTTCTCTCATCTCCTTTTTATTTTCTTTCTTCCTTTTTGTACATAATTGTTGATGTTTAGAATTGTGATTGTGTGGGTGATCAATTTTGAGGAGAAATTTAGGATTTGTTGAGCTGAGATGAAGTGGCTGATGCTCCATGGATCTCCTCAATATCATTTGTTGTGTTATGCATTTTGCTATTGGTGGTGTATTTTGCTTTGTGAATTGTTGTTAGTCTTTTTGGTTGAATAGTTGTGGATATCTAGGATTGTGATTATGTTATGGGTGTTTTGTTTGATTTTTATTGAGTAGTGCCTTATTTATTTTGGGTATTTTTGTTTTTTAGTACATTTTAGTTGTGCGTTTTTGTTTATTAATGTTATGTTTTTTGTAATAATGTGCTTTCTTTTTTGTTTTGTTGGTTTTTGTCTTTTGTTTTTCTTTTCTTTTGTGTTTTGTCTTGTCTTAGGTTCTCTTTGGTTTTGCTTTGTATTTAATAGCTCCTTGGTCTTGTTTTGTTTTTATTTTGGTCATTATGATTTTGTTTTTGTTTTAGAGTTTGGATTGTTTTTGCTTTCTTTTGTGATTTTGCTTTTGGTGATTTTGATTGTGTTTTTGTTTTTGTTTTCATTTGTATTTTGGTAATGTGCTAGTTTATACACTTATGGAATTATGTTGGTTCTGTAGCTATAGCTTATGTGGTTGGTTTACACTGCCTTAGTTCTTATAATGAAGACACTATGGAGCTTTCGTGTGGGGGTGAGGTGCCCATGTGTATATATTTTTCAGAAATTTTGAAAATCAAAAAGATTTTTGTTTTTCGTTACGGATTTATATGCTATCTTTGGTAGTTTTGATCCCATGTTGTTAGGTTATTGAGTTATATGTAAATAGAGTTTACATGATAAAATGTCTAGTTGAGGATATAGATTCGATTTTTTTTAATAACTCATCTCATATGGGTGATTTTGTGCCTAGCTTGTTTATTTTACCATCGATTCTTTCGGTCTTATTATTAAATTGGCGTGTGAACTTTTTATTTATCAAAGTTGTCCTCTATGCTCTTGAAAAATGTAAAAAAAAAAAAAAAAAGAGAAGAAAAAGAGGGAAAAGCCTAAAAAAGTAAATAAAAACCAGGGCACTAATGTTCAAAGTCACTATCTTTATTTCATGTCTTTAATTGGCTTGAATATGTGCTATTTTATTTGATTACACATTAATTTAGGCAATGAAACAAGTGCTTTGCACATTCGAATGAAACGCTTTTTAGGGAAGGCTTGAATATTTGTAAGTTAAGTAGGTTTATGGTGTGTGCGTTGTCATTGTTGGAAAAAAAAATGAAAAAATTACAACAAAAAAGGCAATTAGGCAAGGAAATAAGGATCGTATTGCTGCTAATAACTTGATTCATAAGGATTGATACATATTTGCACATGTACCAAGGTGTATATATCATTGCATATTATGTGTGGGGTGAAAAATGAAAGCCGAAATGCATCTTGTGACTTAGATTATCTTCTAAATGTACATTTTATTTGTATATAATTTGGTGATTTGGTTATTAAGGCGATGTAATTGCCATAGTTTCATACATAATTTTCCCATTACTTGTATATATATATATATATATATTCTTGTATTAAAAAAAACAAAAAGATTTTTCTTCATTTTTTAGAAAATAATTTTATGCGTATTTTATTTGAAAACTCTCACAAGACCTCACTCGTCCACTTGAGAAATGGAGGGTTTAAACGGCTTGTTGCATACGCCAAATGCAACTGTGATTCCTACGAAAGTTAGCTAGGATTTTTTTTCTTATTTTTTATTTTTCTAGATAGTTTAATTTGGTTTACTCGAGGACGAGCAAAATCTTGGTGTGGGGGTATTTGTTTGCCTCAAAAATACGATCTTTTTGCAATACTTTTATACATGATTTATGCTCAAGATAATCATTATGTTTAGATTTTTATTTGATTTTATTTGATTTTTGTAGGTGACAAATGGGGAAAAATAAAATGCAAATGTTGAATTGAGAAGTTCGGGCTCAACTTCCACTTGACTTAGTACATGTTCAGTCAAAGCCCATTACCTCTCTTGACCCAAAAACCAGAAAAAGAAGGAAAAAAAAAAATAAAAGATAAAATCCTAAACCCTTATCCCGTCACTTGCCCCTCACATGGCACCCCCTCCCCCGTTACTCTTTTCTCTCTCCTGTGCCTAGCTCGTGACCCTTACATCTCCCACCCCCTTCTCATTCTTCATACTTTCTCTCTCCTCTCTCGATAGAATCCCGACACCCTCTTCCCTTTTCGTTGGTTCTTCTTCTTCTTCTTTGATAAACACCACTATCATCACCATCATCCTCATCCTCATCTACACCTTCATTCATGCACCTCCCAACACCGAATCATCAGCATCAACACCATCAAACTCCATCATCATTAGCATCTACCATCAGCAGGTGCACCACACAGCTCCACCATCTTCACCATACTCCTCACCACCATCATATTCCCTGTCCAATCCCATCTCCACCATCCATGATGGCACGAATGCAACGACGTCAATTAAGGGGGGGCGAGTATAAATTGAAGACGTAGCGGCGAATTTAGGTATCTAGGTCTAATTTGAGGTTTTTAATTGGGGTTTTTAGGTTGTTCACTTTTTTGGTTTTAATTTTAGTTTTTGATAGAGTTAGGTTTTAGTTTTATTTGAATTTATCCTCAGTGTTGTGATTTCAGATTTGAGCTTTGGTAGTAATTTTGTGTATCAGGCTATGGATCTTTTGATTTCTGGTTAGAATTCATTGGGTTTGTGTTGATTTTGCATTTTATGCTTGAATTTGTTTGATATGGGATTCGAATCTATTGTTTGATTTGACCAGGGACTGGAGGTGACGTTAATTGCATTTATGTCATTTTTAATGATCCTTGAAGCTTGTTTACATCATTTATGGTTGTTCCTTGTTGAAAGATACTAATCTCCCTCCCCTTCCTCTCTGTTTCAGTCCCTCTGATTTTTGGTTCTTGAATTAGACGTTCTATGCCTGATTTCAGTACCGGGTTTTGTTGAATGTGCTTTGATGCTGAGCCTAAGTGATGAATCGTTGACCTAAAATTGCTTCAACTAATTTCTCCCCTTTTCCTTTCCCTATTCATCCTCTCTGTGTCTAATTTAGAAATGTTAGTTTTATGGTTTTGGATGGTGAAGTTTGAGTTTTGGGCTTGCTTAAAATTGCTTGAGTGTTCTTCAATGGAGGTGGGTTCGAATCTGAGTTGAGTAAAAGCAAGGATACCTAATTTGACCCACTTTCTTCTCCTCTTCTTATTTGATTTCTAGTTAAATTTATTTCCTAATCCTATATTTCTTTTCGCCCTTCTTCTATGTCTTGTTCATCAGAGTTGTTGGATCGAGTTAATGAAGGTCCAGAAGGTTTAGATGCATTAGCTTCATGACTAGGGTAGATTCTTTTGGTCGCAATTGTACTTAATCAAACTTCTATATTTATGATTTTGTAATAAGCCTATGCAAATGAAATATAGAGCTAATCATGCAAGTTTGGTTGTCTTTTCATTCGTTTTAGTTCAAATTAGTTTAGTTTGCTTATCAGGCGATGTGTTTAGTGTTTAGTTCTATCTAAGTTTGGTATTCTATCATAATTAGAAGCTATTTAGGTCCTATGAAATCAATGTGAACGGGTAGCGATTATTTAGAATTAGAACCATTTAGAATTAATAAATTTAATTATTTATAGATTTAATCAGTTTAGAATGAAGGTAGATTAGTTTATTTTTGTAGTTAGTGACCTCATTTCATCCTTGTCCCTGAGAAAACGGCCCTCAAATACTATAGCGAAAACCGCACGCTTGCGGCCTTGAAATTTACATTCAAAAATTCACGTACAGTGTTGGTATAAGTCCATTTTCTATTGGTAAAACTTAATAACAGTAGATAAATATATGTCACTAAACTAGTTCTAAAAAACCTGATGGCATAAGTTTTACCAAGAGATATGATCATATGTTGCAATTAATCATTATTACCAACCGAAAACTTTGTGCAGGTGTCGTCATAATTTTGCTAACAAAATGTTTTCTGTTGTTAATACTTTGATTTATCAACAAAAAATACTACTAGTATTTTGTTTGTGCGGCTCTAAAAATCTCAAACAAAATCTATCTATTGGTAATGATTTTCCCGCCATGCTAAGTCTATGTTACTTGTTGGTGATGGGATTCCAATCTTTCATGATCAACATATCTGTTACCAGTAATCACCTTATATACTAATATAATTTCCTTATGCCAAAAAAATAAAATAGAAAATAATGTTATCAAAATTACGCTTATAGGTAGAATAATTCCACAATTCATTGAGATTCAAAGTTAACATATACATATATGAGTATATGACATCCTAAAATAGCACAATTAATGTTCAGACCATACATCTACTACTTGATGGTTATTTATGAATTACTAGGGAAATTGTTGCAGAAAAAGTTTTAATATTTATAAACCCCAAGTGCAAGGTGTATCGCTGAGTACTTGGGGTGTCGTCCGCAGGGAATTGTGGTTCCAACTATCAGAGTTCACTAGAGCGTATCAATCTAGGCAAGATCAGAGGTGAAGGAAGGAAAACTAAACTACGCTAACAAACATAGAAAAAGCGACTTGGAGTTGTGATTTTACCAATGGATGAACCAACTAACCAAGATGAATCCTAACGTACCCAAACTACACTACGAACTAGAGATGGTCAGTTGCACCATCAAAAACCACCCAAGCCCTCTCTCAGGGGTCATGAGCTAGTCTAACTCGTGTAACCACCTACTTTCGTGGGGTTAGGCGAATTAGACCACAAAACTAGCAACCTCGGACCTAGCTCGATTCGGATACTACTTTCGTGTTCCGAACTTGCCTATTCCCTCTCCCACACTAGCTAATTGACCTCACCTCTCAGCATAAGTCAATCGCCTAAAAATATGGATGAAAGCTCTCTCAAGCATTTCATCAAACACTTGGCGGGCATGAAGGAAAACTCTAAGTTTTAGGCATAGATTGGTTATGGTTAGGCCTAGTACAAAATCAATTAGTCATCAAGAGGCTAATCACAATCCAAGCCAACAAAATCTACCAACTAATCAACACAAGAAA
Source organism: Carnegiea gigantea (assembly GCA_029747015.1). Taxonomy (NCBI): domain Eukaryota; kingdom Viridiplantae; phylum Streptophyta; class Magnoliopsida; order Caryophyllales; family Cactaceae; genus Carnegiea; species Carnegiea gigantea. Next base: position 189,873 of record JAKOGI010001126.1, read on the forward strand.
GCATAAAACCTAACTATGCTTAAACTAGCAAACATGAACAAGAGAAAAGATGATAAAACTAATCTAATTCTAACAAGCAATTCTAACATGGGTTAAACATGAAACAAAGCAATTAAATCAAACCAAAATCAAACGAATAGACTGAATTAACGAAATCTAAAGCAAGAACAAAACATAAGAAAAAAGAGAAGGGCAGAGAAAACTCATGTTTGATAGGATGAATTCGCAATCCAATTCCTTGAATCTACAAGTTCCCCCCTAATCTAATCCCCTCAATGGGATTTTTATTGGCTACAATCTAATCTAAACTAACCTAGAAAATTAGAAGAAGAAGCCCCCCAAGCAAGGTCGAAAGAGGGGATTAAATAGAAGACAAGGCGGGCCGCCGAGAACCGGACAGAGACACGAGTGGCCCGACCGTGCCAGTGGGCACGGCCCCACCGTACCATGGTGGCACGGCCGTGCCACGTGGCACGGTGTGGCCGTGCCACATTACTTGCCGGTTTTGCCCGGTTGGCTCCGTTTCCCGTCTTTTCGCCTGTTTTGATCCTTTTTCGCCCTTTTTCGCGGGATTTGCTTGATTCAACTTATTACCTGCAAGAATGAACAAAACAAGTAAAAATCTCAAAGAATACTTAATAAAATAAGAAAAACTCTAAAGATTACGTTATTATACGAGCTAAGATTAGGTGAAAAGGGTACGTAAAATGTGACAAATTATCGCCTAACAAATACCCCCACACCTATCTTTTGCTCGTCCTCGAGCAAAACAAAAGAAAAACTAATCTAGAAACCTAACTTACTTTCGCAGGAATCGCGATTGCATTTAGCGTATGTAACAAGCCCTTTAAACCCCTTGGTTCCCGCAAGTGGACGAGTAAGGTCTCGTGAGGGTTTGGAGAAGATATACCCACAAAATCTCAAAAAGGAAAAACAAAGAAAAGAAAAACAAAAATCGAAAAATAAAAATGACAAAACACAATATATACATTGGGATAAACTGTACACGATCGAATCAACCAAAACCCCCTAGTAGCTCAAGTGTTAGCCTGTACACAAGCATTATATGCATTTCAGGGCATATCATCCCAAAGAATGGCATCCAGACATCAACTTTTCACCCCACGCCGCATGAAAATAATGAATCCATCCTGGTGCCTGTGTGCAAGTGTATCATCACCCTAACACTAAGCCTACCAAAATCAAACTCGATCCCACGCAATTGACACAAGCTACCTTTTTGAATGGCTAACATGGAAAGCAAGCTTCCCTAGTAGCAGTATTGCCTCAAAGGGTAACACCCAGTAGCGCATGCCTCAAGGGGGTACTTGTCATTTCCAACTCTTTTCTTCCCCACTTTCTTTTCTTTCCATTATTTCATTATAAACTCATGTCACGCCTCAAAGGGATGCACCCAGTGGCGCTTGAATTTGTTTGTTTTTTTTTTCTTTTGTTTTGGAAAAAAAAAGGGGTGCCAGCGCATATAAAGGGAACTGTGCAGTAGACAGTGGGAGAGTCGATTGTGGAAGACTTAGAATAAAGGATGATGACAATACATGAATTTAGGACTGGATTGCAAAATTACGATAGACTGTTGGGGTTGGAACTGAGGTCTAAAACGACATATTGGGGATGAATATCCATCATGCACATTATACTTATATATGAGCTAATAGTCAAGGTATCAGGGATCAAGGCTGATCAAAATAGTACAAAACTCCCTTAAATGCAAAAAGAAAAGAAAAATTTAAACAAAAAGGAGAAAAAATTGAAAAATTTACACAAAAATGAAAAATTTTCACAAAAATAAGAAGAAAAAGGGGAGATGACCCCACCCCCACACCTAAATCTCACAATGTCCTCATTGGGAGTCGTGAGTCATCACCAACACAAAAAAATAAAGAAAACAAAATCAAACACAAGAAAAACAAAAGACGACAAAAATATACACAAGCTAACACACTCTCCCAAAAACACAATCTCACCCAAAACGACAACACAATCACACATAAATACAAACTAACACCACCAAAAATAAATATAGACCAATCTAACAACACTACCAATCACAACACAAAAAAAAACCACAAAAACACAAAAATGGTGATCATAGCCAACAACGGCTCAACAACATCCACATTTCAATACAAGATGATCACCAACCAAAAACACAATCCTAATATTCACAACTAAACAAAAACAAAAGGAAAGAAAAGAAAAATAAAAAGAAGGGGGGGAGAGAGTGAGAACGAGTATACCAGGTCGGGTACTGAATGTACCCGAACTATGCCATGACGGCTTAAGGAGCATCAGCCACTCCTTGCCGCTCAAGATGCCAGTCGGCAGCTCGGATGCAGTCAAAGCTCTTAGAAGCTTATCGTGTGCCCGTGCATGCATCTCCGAATGGTGCGAATAAGAGAACACCAGTAAGAATTGAGCAAACAAAGTGAGTGTCCTCTTAGACTTATCAAATGCCATAGAAAAATTGAAATAATGATGAAAGAAAGTGGTCCACTCAGGTTTTTTAGGCATGTCCTCTAGGTATGCACAAAAAGGGTCCAAGGAGGGATTATACCCCCGAATGTCACCTAGGGACTCATGGAGTGCATGCAAGTGGGAGTGCGTGGTGGAAAGGAGAGGAGATGAAGTGGGGGTGAAGTCAAGTGGATTGGTGCAAATTGGGCTGATGTGGTCAATACTAGGTGCGGCACCAACCACCGAACTGTCATCACACAACTCCTCGGAAGGAGCCTCCTCAAGATATGGCTCAACCAATGTAAGTTCTCCTGACCAAGGAAGTAAAACATCCTCTACAAAGCTAGCATCACCCTGAAAAGTCTCGCCGATCTCTAACCCCGTGCACTGAATTAAAGGGAAGGGAGAAGCATGTAAGGTCAGAGCACTAACGCTAGTGCCCATAGGTGTACTAGAAAAGGATAGAGCGACGAACGCCAATGGAGTCGAGGGAAGGTCAAACACTTTTCCTGGGTCGGTCAAAGGTGCATCATCAATAACATTCGACCCTAGGGGAAGGGAAGACTCACAATCATCATAGAGACGAGCCTCAAGTCTAGGGTAAGGTAAACACTAGAGTTGGTCTCATGCGATAAACTCCACTCCCTCATCCTACTAGCAAAGCGTTCGTTTTGCTCATTCATTGCCTCTATCATGGCATCAAGTCTAGCATAGCATTCATTGGAAATAGCACGATGGGGACAAGAATTCACATCATGGTCAAAAGATTGGCAAAAAGAGCACAACACTTGAGGGTAAGCAGAATAGTGATGACATTGGTCTCTAACATCATTAGATTGCCATTGATGCCAAGCTAGAGACTCAACCAAATCCCACATGTCATCGGCATTTAAGGAACACAAACCACCATAACACATGGACTCAAGGATCGTTCGAGTCTTATATGTTACCCCCTCAAGCACAGCATCGCATACTTCCCATTTCTCATACGTGAAATGCACATATTGAGCACAATAATCATTAAACTGAGATTAATATTGCCAAAAAGGTTCCTGCCCAAATTGAGGGAAATGGAAAATAGCCTTCCTGAATTTTTTTTTTCAAATTTTTGATTTTTAAAATTTTTGGGATTTTCTAAAGGCCTAGCCTCGAATGCTAAAGTAAACCCCAATATTGAAAAACGACAATTCCCCGGCAACGGCGCCAAAAAATTGTTGCAGAAAAAGTTTTAATATTTATAAACCCTAAGTGCAAGGTGTATCATTGAGTACTTGGGGTGTCGTCCGCAGGGAATTGTGGTTCTAACTATCAGAGTTCACTAGAGCGTATCAATCTAGGCAAGATCAGAGGTGAAGGAAGGAAAACTAAACTACGCTAACAAACATAGAAAAAGCGACTTGGAGTTGTGATTTTACCAATGGATGAACCAACTAACCAAGACGAATCCTAACCTACCCAAACTACACTACGAACTAGACATGGTCGGTTGCACCATCAAAAATCACCCAAGCCCTCTCTCAAGGGTCATGAGCTAGTCTAACTCGTGTAACCACCTACTTTCGTGGGGTTAGGCGAATTAGACCACAAAACTAGCAACCCCGGACCTAGCTCGATTCGGATACTACTTTCGTGTTCCGAACTCGGCTATTCCCTCTCCCACACTAGCTAATTGACCTCACCTCTCAGCATAAGTCAATCGCCCAAAAATATGGATGAAAGCTCTCTCAAGCATTTCATCAAACACTTGGCGGGCATGAAGGAAAACTCTAAGTTCTAGGCATAGATTGGGTATGGTTAGGCCTAATACAAAATCAATTAGCCATCAAGAGGCTAATCACAATCCAAGCCAACAAAATCTACCAACTAATCAACACAAGAAAGCATAAAACCTAACTATGCTTAAACTAGCAAACATGAACAAGAGAAAAGATGATAAAACTAATCTAATTCTAACAAGCAATTCTAACATGGGTTAAACATGAAACAAAGCAATTAAATCAAACCAAAATCAAACGAATAGACTGAATTAACGAAATCTAAAGCAAGAACAAAACATAAGATAAAAGAGAAGGGCAGAGAAAACTCATGTTTGATAGGATGAATTCGCAATCCAATTCCTTGAATCTACAAGTTCCCCCCTAATCTAATCCCCTCAATGGGATTTTTATTGCCTACAATCTAATCTAAAATAACCTAGAAAATTAGAAGAAGAAGCCCCCCATGCAAGGCCGAAAGAGGGGATTAAATAGAAGACAAGGCGGGCCGCGAAGAACCGGACGGAGACACGAGTGGCACGACTGTGCCAGTGGGCACGGCCCCACCGTGCCATGGTGGCACAGCTGTGCCACGTGGCACGGTGTGGCCGTGCCACATTGCTGGCCGGTTTTGCCCGGTTGGCTCCGTTTCCCGTCTTTTCGCCTGTTTTGATCCTTTTTCGCCCTTTTTCGCGGGATTTGCTTGATTCAACTTATTACCGGCAAGAATGAACAAAACAAGTAAAAATCTCAAAGAATACTTAATAAAACAAGAAAAACTCTAAAGATTACGTTATTATACGAGCTAAGATTAGGTGAAAAGGGTACGTAAAATGCGATAAATTATCGCCTAACAGAAATAAGGAGTTATACTACATCATCTTGGTTTATATCTACCTTATTAGAGTTCATCTTCCTCCATTTATCTTTTGCAACAGTGTGTTCAAATTGATTGTCATAAGCATTTTCATTATCTCTAGCGTCATCTTAATGTGGTGAAGATCCTCTAATAACCCTACAAAAATAGCAACGTTAAATGCCTACTCAAAGCATATTAAACATAATTATCCAAGCTTATGCAACAAATGAACGTCCCTAAAACCCTAATCAACATCTGAAACAAAGGTTGCAAATTAAGACCTTAAACTAAATAGAATAAAAACCCATATTCCCCCCCAAAATAAACAATAGACCACAAACTCATATAAATCATCGAGCACTTGAATTGAGGAGTATATTTACAATCACAAATGTTCAACAAGGATTAATTAATTCTAGAATTAGAAAAACACATTCTCAAGTAGTTGCCAAGCCTTCGGCTACCTAGTCTAACAAATAAACTTTTCAAGTTCAGACATTTAGACAGCCAACACACGATAACAAAGCAATAGTTATACTAATAATGTATATTAGGGGACAAGAAAATCATTTGTACAGATTTTCACAAATCCATTCAAAGAAGGATCTACATGGTAAGATATGCCGTCAAATTCCTAATGGAAGTGTATACTGAGCAGTCATTCTCTATTTACATGGGATCACCATCATGTTCACATTTTTTCAACCAAATCCTTCTCTTATATGTAAGACCTAGGTTTACAAGGCTTATGCAAAACTATCTTCCAAAATAAAATTCATCTTCTTTTAGTAAATCTAGCATCAAACAGGAAGAAAGAATAAGAAATTAAATTTATAGGGGCTTATCTTTGTCCTTCAGCTTTCTTAAATCCTAAGCTGAATGATAATCATGCCTTTACGGAGGTCGAGGACCTGCAAGACCAAAACATATCAACTAAATTAAAACCGAAACAAAGGTTTGAAGTCACAAAGAATAAAATCTTGACTCTTCGCTAATTGGTTCTTGGTGGATGGGTTCTCAGACTAATAAAGACACTTTTATTTGACATAATTGACATTAACACTTCCAATTGGAAGAGGTGATTATAGACATAACGTAGAATAATTGGCATAATCAGCATACTTTCAAACTCTACCCTAATTGCAAACTGTCAAGTTTAGAGATAGCACCATTGGATCTAGTGTCCATTATCCACTCTGACCAAACACTCTCACTGAGGTAGTTCTGCAAATTACCCAAAGTATAAGAGAATACCAAATGGAGTAAGAATTGAACCTCACCTTGGACCTTTATAGCCTAGGGTGTGGGTCCGACTTAGGTTTCAAAATACAAATTGATAAAATTTAAAATCACAATTAAAACCAAAATATTAAAGAACAAAACAACTTCGAAACATCAAATTAGGTCTCCAACTAGTCAATGGAGCTGCTGATTCAGGAAACAAATTACTAGGATTAGAAACACCAAATTTCAAAGAATCACTTATATAAACTTCATTTAGATGCTGGGAGAGGTGGAGTAGAGTGTGGTGTGTGAGACATCTCAACAACTCCTCAACTTTGTGCTCAGGCATGATGACATCCTCATTGCTGCTACTGTGCTATACAATGGCATCACAGACTGAATGCCTCATAGAGCCATCAGAGTCTGGAATCCAAAACAACAATTGTAGATCAAATTTAGCCAAATTTGTGACTCCTGAGATATTCTTAAATAAATTGAGAATGTGGCGACTTACAAGAACTATCTAACTTCCTAAACACAGAAGAAAGGTACAATGTACAAGAGCTGAAGAGTCTCCTAATACTCCCTCTCAAGTCGGAGCGTGTAAATTCGAAATGCCCCCAACTTGCACAGAAGGTAGTGAAACTGTCGATGTCCTAGTGCTTTTGTGAAAATGTCTATCAATTGCTCATGGGTAGGTGTATACTGCGGTGTGATGACACCAGACAGGATGCGTTCTCGGATGAAATGGCAATTGACCTCAATGTACTTTGTGTGTTCATGGAACACATGATTGTTAGCAATATATAAGACTGCCTGATTATCACAGTATAAACAAGCTGGAGAAACACAAATACCTAAAGAATGTAATAAATTATGTATCCAAACTGTTTCACTAGTGGCATTAGCCATAGTACGATATTCAGCTTTAGCTGAGATCTTGAAATAGTAGGTTATTTCTTGGTTTTCCAAGAAATGGGGGTAGCTTGAAGTTTGACCAGATAGCCAATGACAGATTTTCTGGCCATTGGGCAACTTGCCCAATCAAAATCACAATAAACATGCAAGTCGAATGAGTTATGAGATGGAATCAAGATTCCTTGGCCTAAGGAGGACTTCAAATACCGTAGAATCCACAAAGCTGCTTCCCAGTGTCCTTGGCATGGGTCCTGCATGAACTTGCTAAAAATATAAACTGAATACATAATGTCTGGTCTAGTGATAGTAAGGTAAAGAAGGCGTCCAAGGAGACGTCTCTATTTTGATGCATCAACCAACACATCTCCAGCATCACTAGGTAGTTTGTGATTTTGTTCCATGAGAGACTTACTTGGCTTGGCTCCCAACATGCCAGTTTCGATAGGAATATCAAGGGCATACTTGTTGACATAAGAACTATTCTTCTGGTGAACGAGCAACTTCATTGCCAAGAAAGTATTTCAAAGGTCCCAAATCTTTAAGCTTAAAGCATCGATGCAGATAACTCTTAAATTAATGGCAATGACCATGGTTGTTGCCAGCTAATACCAGATCATCTACATAAATTAAGAGTGCTAAGAACACACTATTTCGGTGATGTATGAATAAGGAATGGTCTAGAGGAAAGGCTCGAAACCCATTGCGAAGCAATGCAGATGCAATCTTGAAATACCATTGGTGTGCAGCTTGTTGAAGATCATAAAGTGACTTCCTTAATTTGCATACCATATTTGGTTTAGGTGGGCAAAAACCAGGTGAAGGTTTCATGTAAATATCCTTGGTAAGATTGCCATGCAAAAAGCGTTATGTACATCCATTTGGTGTAATTCCTGCCCTTTGGATGCAGCCACAGTCACCAAGCAACGAATTGTATCCATCTTTGCTACTGGAGCAAACATCTAATGAAAGTCTTCCCCTTCAATTTGATTGTTACCCAAAACAACTAATCATACCTTACACAGCTCAATAGTTCCATTAGCATGGTACTTAGTCTTATAGACCCATTTACACCCAAGAGCCTTTTTGTTTGGTGGCAAAGGAACAAACTCCCAAGTATTATTATTTTCAAGTGCTGAGATTTCAACTTGCATAGCATCACACCAATGCGGATGATGAATAGCTTGGGAAAAATGCAAGGATCATCATTAGATGTGAGGATAGCCAAAAAAGCATGATATTGATGAGAAAAGCGATAATAACAAATAGAATGAGAGAGATGATGAGATGTACCCAAAGAGCTTTCATGAAGCAGTTCCAAGGGTGTGTAATCGCATGACATATATAGTCTTTCAAGTACGTAGGAGGTCTTCCATCACGCTGGAGACAAGAAAAAACCATTAATGTTGATGTCTGTAAAAGTTCTAAATGCCTAGAACATGGATCGTGCTGAATAGTGGTCTCACAATGCTCAATAGGCCTATTTCGTTGCTATAGGCTCCAGATTGGGTGAAATATCTGCGGCCCATTGTGGCGATAGGCACTTGAGCCTCAAAACGCACTGGTTTTGGCCCACCTATTGTGTGGGCTACCTCGTCTGGACCCCGCTGGGATGTGTGTTGAGGTGTTTCCATTTGCGCGGGCTTATCTTGAGGCTGGGCTGTGGGCTACTGACCAATTAAAGCTTAGAGTTGAAGGTTGTACTTCCTCAAACCAACGTGGATTATAGAGTTGGTATTGTTGGACGGTGGGAAACTCAAGCTTGGTTTCTTGCTCAATAAAAGGAAAAATCTTCTCATAGAACTTAACATCCCTTGATACAAGTGTTCCAAATGGTAGAGTAACCACCCCTTTTTACCTTGAGGATATGCTAAAAATATACATTTAGTAGCCTTGCATCAAATTTGTCACATGGCTTGGCATGATTGTGAGCATAGCAAAGACATCCAAAAACTTTCAAGTGATCGTAACTATGTAGAACACCAAAGAGCACCTCACATGGGGTCTTGTAATCTTCCCATAGAACTTAACATCCGTTGACACAACTGTTCCAAATCATAGAGTGACCACCCCTTTTTACCTTGAGGATATCCTAAAAATATACATTTAGTAGCCCTTACATTAAATTTGTCACACGGCTTGGCATGATTATGGGCATAGCAAAGACATCCAAAAACTTTCAAGTGATCGTAAGTTTGTAGAACACCAAAGAGCACCACATATGTAGTCTTGTAATTCAACAATTTTATTGGAGTTTTATTGATAGGATATGCAGTTGTCAAAACACATTCTCCCTAAAATTTTAAAGGTAGCGATGCTTGGAATCTCAACGCACGAGCAACATTAAGAAGGTATCTATTTTTCCTTTCAAGCCGACCATTCTGTTGAGGTATATCCACACAACTAATTTCATGCAGGATTCTCGCTTTTGATAAGTAGACTAGCAAAGGCCCTTTTTGTGAATTCAGTCCCATTGTCACTATGCATTCTATGGATAGTTGTACCAAATTGGTTTTGAACCAATGAACAGAAACTAACAAACTTTACATGAGTTTATGTTTTATCTTTTAAAAGATAAACCCAAACTCCATGACTATAATCGTCTATAATACATAAGAAATAACAGCATCCATTAAGAGAATGAGTGTGGTATGGTCCCCATAAGTCACAGTGTATTAATGAGAATGATTTTTTAGCACGATTACTACTTCTAGCAAAGGATTTCGTGTTTATTTTGCACAATGACAAACTTTAGAACACTCATCAAAATTCTTATTCAGCTTAAAACCAAAGTTTGTTGACAAATGAGATAGACTACTAAACGAATGGTGCCCAAGGCATCAATGCCAAATGTCACAGTCTTGATGCTGAGTTGTTGTTAAAGCTTTTCTTTCCGCAGTTTTCTTGAGATAGTATAACCCATTCCTCGATTCACCCGCTCTAATCCGCGCCTTTAAAATTCCTAAATAAGACAAAGCTGCTCACTATATATAAATAAGCATACAATTTTTATCATACGCAAGTCGCTGAATGGAAATAAGATAGCATTTAAATTCTGCTGAATAAAGGACATTTTTTAGAATTATTTCGTGTCCAAGCTTCACTGTTCTTGCTTGCCTAACCTTCATAATTTTACCATGTGGTAACATTATATGCGCTATTTGGGCAAGATCAAACAAGTCAGTTAATGCACACAAATCTAATGTCATGTGATAAGGGGCCCCTGTGTCCAAAATCCAACCAAACATATTAGTGGACAGTCCATCCTTACCAGTTAGCTTTTCTTCATTTTCTCTCTCCTTAAAGATAGCAAATAGTGCGTCAATTTGGCTTGGAGTTAAAGCAGTGCAAGAACCCTTTGCTTGGTCTTCTCCATCTCCTGAGCTTCCTGTCTTCCCCTGTCATGCTACACACGATGCCATTCCAGATGGGAACTAGCTGGCTCTAACAGTTCTGGGCAGTCCTCCGTTGATAATACTTGGCCTAACTCCGGCGGACGACTGGCTTTGCACTAGATTCTACAATTCTACCTGCAATTTTCCCACCTATTCGCCCAATTTGCTGGGTATCTGATGAGTTCGAAGCACTGACTTTGATCATGGCCTAATTTCTGACGGTGGGTGCAACTTGGTCGGGGCTCGACTCTTGATCTGCTGGTGGCTAACACCTTGAAAGCCACTACCTCAACACCCGCTATCACCTCCATTCTATTGCTGATCCTCTGTTGCCTTTCTTCCTTGAGCACCATGGAGTACACCTTGTTTAGATTTGGCAGTGGCTCGAGGGCTAGAATGTTGGATCTCACTATACCAAACTAGTTTTGGTCAAGTCCCATAAGAAATTTATGAACCTTCTCAGCTTCTCGAAACTTACTAAGGTTGAAAATTTTCAAGCATGTGCAAGTTGGTATCCGCTAGTATGCACCCAATTCATCCCATAGTTCTTTGAGTCTAGTAAAGTACTATGTTACTGTCATAGCTCCTTGTCTAGTGAGAGTAATTTCTCTTTTCAATTGATGAACTTTGGTTTTTCATTACCTTGTGAGTATCTCTCCTTCAAGTCAGTCCAAATCTCGCTTGCTTATTCTGCATATGCAACTAACCTATGTAGATTTTTGCAATCACATTATATAACCAAGCTATAACCATCGAGTTACATTCCTCCCAGGCGTGCTCTTCTAGTGAGGTGGATAGTGGTCTAGCTAAAGTGCCATCAACAAAGCATAATTTGTTTTTCGATTTTAATGCATTTGAAACAATCCTATTCCAGTTAGCATAATTTTCTCCATTGAGGAGTATGGGGGAGATCATATTTCCTGAATGATCTGAACTGCACAAGGAATATGGGAATTGAGGGTTATTGATGTCCCCAATCTGAGTTATAGGTTTCTTTCCTTCATCACCCTTCGAGAGGAGCAAAGAAGAATTGCTTATGCAGGCTTGTGTTAGACTTGATTAGGCTCTGATGCCATGACAATTTTGTGTTTGGATGAGAATGTTTCTCTTGTTACTCACCTTCAGCCTGTGATTGTATTGACTTATATAGAACATGTACAGTGTAAGCAACTACTCCCCTCAATAATACAAAAATTGTCTATCTACCTAAATACAGAGAATTGAAGAAACACAATACATAAAAGGCTATCTAACTTCCTAAACACAGAAGAAAGGTACAATGTACAACAGCCGAAGAGTCTGCTAATAGAATTCTCTGTCTTTCTGTTAGTCCTTAATGCAAGCAAGGGCCCCGGGAGGCGGCGGGGAGGAATCTATTTTTTTATGTTGTTTCCATTCAATTTCCTAGGTCCAAACATAGTCTAGAAGTATCTCCCATGGAGTTTTTTTTTTCCCCATCGAATATATGATGCTTTTTTTAATGCCATATTTGTTGAAAATATGACAGAATAATTGGGAAATATTTTAGTTAAATGAATCAAAAGATAAACGCTTGTCACTTAGTGGCGAAGCTAGGAATTTCGAATGGGGGTATCGAAATTAATAGTACACAATATAAAATTCAATAATAGTTATCAACTGAAATTATACTACTGTTACATTACATCTAATATAATTGCTCTCGACGAGATCCTATATTTTGAAAGCGATATAAGATATCATCAGTTGATGCATTTTCAAACAAATTATCCTCTAAGTAAGTAATAACAATATCACAAACACACACGCAAGCACGCACACACACGCGCGTGCGCACACACACACAAGCAATAAAAGCATATTAACCTGCAAATTGTAGAATTGAAATTAAATCTATAAATTAAACAAATTTTAAATTAAAATTGGCAAACAAACTTATAAATCAAGCAATAAAAATAAATTAACCTACATATTGAAGAATTAACCTAGAATTGAAACTAAACCCATAAATTAAACAAATTTAGAATTGAAATTGACAAATAAACTCACAAATCAAGACAATAAAAATAAATTAATCTACAAATTAGATAATGAGCAAGATTGAAAAATGTAAATGATGAAAGGACAATAAAAAAGAAAAATAAGAGGAATACTATAGCCGTAATGAGTGCAATAATTGTGACATTAAGAAGTACAATAGACAAAAGGGTGATGGACTACTAAAATAGCCGCTTGGTTTATTAATCATTATTATTTAGTTTTAGAAATTGGATCCTAAGCTCGGCTCAGTTCACTTGTATGACAAATGCAAGTTCAAGCTTGAGCTCTTGAGTTTCCCAACTGAGCTTGTGAACCCTGGCGAATTTACTCGACCCATGAGGGGCCCTAGGTGGAATAATGATTCACTAACTTATGTGTCGGTTGCATGCCCTTTATTATATCTATGTGGTACTTTTTTTTTTGATAGAATATACCAATATGAAACATGCCCTACATTCAGAGACCAATTTTTTTATAACGAAAAAATTTTTAAAAATCACCCAATTTTTATTCAAATTTCTAAAAATTAACCAAACATAAAATATTTTAAAAAATCTCTTAATTTTAATATTGGGTGTATCCTATTTTTGGTAATGCATTCAGTGCACTACTAATTAAAGAAACTTTTAAAGTTATTTTTATTTCTTTGCGTAAAAATAATTCCTAATTTTGTGAAACCTCATTGATGAATTTGGCCTTGGAGGAGTGACATCTGATCGAAAATTTTTCGTATTCTTCTATATATAAACATGTCTTCATAGTTTCAAAACAACAAGGCATATGTTTTAGAGTGTCAGCATCTGCGGCTGTGACATTGGATGGATGACCATACTTCAAAAGTGCTAATCCCACCCATGTAGAGTAGGGCGACATCTCCAATAATAGATACCCGACGTAAATTGGGTAAGTGAAAATAATAATATCTCTGCCGACATATAATCGACGAAACAGGAATTGGGGGATGCAAAAACATTAGGATGCTCTTTTTCCATTTTTTTGTGACTATTATCGTTCTATATTAAGTTTTTCAGTTGTTTCAATAATTAGTTTGATCTAAATTATTTCAATATCCGATTAATTGACTTCTTACCAATTTTCTTCTTTCGCTATTTTTGTCTTCAAATAAATTAGAAACTTTTCTAAAAATGAAAGATTATTAGTAGGAATTCTTATTAGCGGAAGCTATACTAGGAATTCTTATTAGCGGGAGTTGTTTGGATTACTGCTGCCACTACTTTATGATGCTGCTAACGCTAATGCTGCTGTCTTATGCTTTTTTTTCTCTCTTTCTTTTCTTTGTGATATAATCAGTTAGTGGGGAAATAATTGTTAGCTGAGCAATAACAACTTTTCCCCTTTTCACACTACTGTTACATTTGGCGGGAAAGTTGTTTTCTGTTTTCTACTATATATATATATATATATATATATATATATATATATATATATATATATATATATATATATGGTTATGTATCAGCTAAGGGTATGAAGTGATACAATGAGATTACTTCTTCTCTTGCACCAAGCTCATTATCAGAGCACTCAATGTTATGAATCTTATCATGGTATCAGAGCAGATTGTTCGATCTTGATTTACCACTGTCCCCGTTTGATTAAAAATTATATGCACATGTTGAGATTTGTTAGCAACCCACACGTGAGGGGCTGTGTTATAGTATGAAAGTGAGAATTGCACCATATTGATAAAATACAATGAATATGAAAGCGGGTGTTATTCTACATTGATATAATTAAAGGGCTTAAGCATGTATATAAGCTTATGAGTTACTCCACCCATTGCCAATTGATTTTGGGTTGGAACCTCATTTGACCTTACATGCGTATGACTCTTTGTTTATAGCCCAATTGATATAAGAATTTAACAAGAACAAAATGTTAAATAGAGCTCAATGATTATTTATATCAAATCCAAAATTTCAGAAATTTTCTAAACCAGTTTTAAAAGTTTGATTCTTTTTTCCAAAATATTATAGGAAAATTGTATGACTTTAAAACTTCATTTGGTCATTAAAAAATTTGATGGAAAAAAAAGTTGAAGGAAAAAAGTAGAGAGAAAGTGAGTTTTTTTTCCCTCTTATTTGGATTGAGGAAAAAATACAAGAATTGGAATAAGAAATTTTAATGTTGATGAATTATTTGAATCATGTTGATATCATCTAAGCAATGTGAGGTTGGAGGAGGTTTAGAATTCTTTTGGGAACTTTTTCCAAACTTTTCTCATAATTTTATGAGAAAAATTTTATCACTTATTTCTATCAATTTTTACACCTAATTTTCTTCTGTTTTTTTAATTTGTGATTTTCTCTAAACCAAATACAAGGAAAAAAGTTACTTTCCCAAATTTTTTCTTTCTACCAAAATTTTCAAGGTTTAAACAGGGCCTAAAATTTTCTTCCATTTTAAAATACGGAAGCTTGGAAGCTTTGTTTGGTGGCTGATTAGCTACATAAAATTTTGTTAAAAATATTACTCAATTTTCTTTCAATTTTCTTAAAATCATCAAACTTTAAAAGAGTGTAAAAGATTGGTAAACCTGAAATCCGGTGCAAATCATCACCAATTTTTATTGCATATCATGCCCTATTTAACAACGAAAAGTTTAGTTTTCTTTATTTTCAAGTGTAAATAATTCCTAATTGTTGAAGAACTAAACACGGGACAAAAAGAGATCATTAACAACCTACTTATTTGTAATTGTGCTTAATCTATAGTTGAAAGGGGAGAATATTAGATGAACAATTGCAACTTTACAAAAGAAAAAAAGATAAAAATCTTTGACCGAATTTATTAGACAATATATACTTGCAAGCATACTAGCCATTTTTGAGTCGTATTTAGAGCATTCACAGCGGAGGCCAAAAAAGAGGAATGTTGGCCCCCACTTGCCATGTGTCTGATAAACCTTCATTTTACCTCTTTCGGACATAATTTTAACCCCTCCTTTATGCGGTTTTTGGGTTGAACTTCAAAGTATAATGGTTGAATAGGCCTTCTTTACCCTGAATTTAGTTATATGATATGTTTTTATGCTTTTCAGGAGTTCCGTTGAGAGAAAAAGGAAAAACTCGCTAATGTCACACAAAAAGAGGGCCAGGAAGGTGGGTTTCGAGCTTAAGAAGAGATTGTCAAGGCCTAGAGATGTGGCATGGTGAACGTGCCGAGAAGTGCGACCGTGCCACGCTGAAAATACAGGAAAACACTGGGCAGGGAAGTGGCACAGTGGCATCGTGCCACATGGCACGACTGTGCCACTTTAGTTGCCCGTGATTAATTGCAGCAAGGGCAACATAATTGCATACGTTATAATTTTTCTTCTCTAGAATAGCATCTCTTGAAAAACGGCGATTTTGAGTGTTTTAGGTTTTCAATATTCTCCTAGAATTTCAAGCATTGGATTGAAGATTGATTGGATACGAATTTGTAGGTTGTTTCTATGATTAATTAACATACGTTCCTTTCCTTCTTTCTTTTCCGCTCAAGTTCAAAGTTTGTACCTTTACTCATGTTCTTGGCGTTTTTGATTGTCATTGTGATTGGAAGAATGATTAGGACCTAAATTAGTTGTCTTGGATTAGGTGTAGCCCCTATTATGCAAAAGTGAATCATGTTTTAAGTTTATGTGAATCATGTCCATGATTGTAATGTTAATTCCTACTTAGGGCACCAATTGCATGCTAAATTGCTTGAAAGAGTTTTATTCATTGCTTCTAATTAGGGTCTAGGAGATCAACGAAAGTTGAATCCTTTACCTAGTGCGACTTTGTAGGCAATTGAATCCTTTAATTGGGAATAATTGATTACGAAATCTTGTGGTTTTGATAATCTTAATTTTATGAAAATAGATAATTAAGATTAGTTTAGCCAGTCTATTGACCTTTGAGAGAAGGCTTAGACGCGCTCTAAATGGTAATCCTTTTCACTTTGATTTATTCATGGGCATGGTTTGCTTGACCTAATTGTGATTCATATAGCATAATAGTGCGGTGAACCCCAATTTAGGAGACCCTTGTTAACATTGAATTAGATAATTCGGTAGAATAATACGATTAGTCAGTAACGTTTATCTAAAGTGGACTTTTGCCTAACTTGAGTGTTAAAGTTGAATTCGGTGGTTGAAACTAAGTTCCCTGTGAACATGACCCATACTTGCCGGTTCTAGTTACAATTGGCACCGTTCACTTGCAGTAACACATTTTAAGACTAATAGTGTCCCTCACTCATTTGCTTATGCTAGAAATGCCTCGCGTGAAGGAATGCACTGGCCCTCCCTGCATTGCAAAATTGTTTGTCCTTTTGCGACTTTTTTTTTCTTTTTTCTTTTTTTTGCCTTCTTAAAAGTATTATTTGGGGTTATTAAGAAAAAGGGTTGTGTGTTATACGGTAGGTCCATGATAAATATTTTTATTGGATGATTCAAATTGGAGTTCCAAGAGTTAGAGAAGTGATGGAATGCAAGTTTCAAAAAATTAAAAATTTTGTTGATGTGGTAAGTTTGAGTTCCAAAAATTAGAATTATGACTGGGAATGCTCTTATAATGCGAGACTTGGAAGCATTTAGCATACTCTTTTACTTTTTATTGAAAATTTTGCAAAATTTATAATAAATTAACCTTAAATTAATTTAATTATTAATTTAATTATCGTCACGAATAAATTTTTTCCCTCATTCGTCCTTCTTCTTCTGCTTTCCAACATCAACTGCGACCAATTCAAACATCTTCCGATCAAATCAACGGCTGAAAACTACGTGGGTGTTGAATTGAAGGATCCGATTGTTAACTTTCTCTTTCTTTCTTTCCTGCATCTTCTTCTTTCTTTTTTTTTTTTTTTTTTTTTTTTTTTTTTTTTTTTTTTTTTTTTTTTTTTTTTTGGGGCAGCCACGATAGATCGTTGCCAAGTTGGAAAGAACTATGCAGAAGAAGAAAACGAAGATATGGATATAGCGAGATATCAATTCGATCATGTGAGCATACTGTACATATAAAGTCCATGAGAGTGTACTAAACAAATTTTAAGTGGCTGCAATTTTGAAGGATATAAAATAGATGGCTATAAATCCATATGAATTTAATTTGGATATGAATTTGTTACCTATTTGATATAAATCGATTTGAAACCTATCATGTTACACTAAATTTGAAATGGTGCACGTTATCATTGAATTTAACTGTTCATGGAATGAAAATTTTACTATGATTTCCAAAATCGTCTACACTTTTATAATAGAACCAGAAAAATTATGATTAGATTTTGTGAATGTTGACTGTAATAAAACTTAAAAGGCCGAAAAATCCCATGAATATTCAGCAGGGGTCTTAGTTTCGAAACAATGTGGATTTTGATTGAGCAATAAATACTATCGTAACCCCCCCCAAAAAAAAAAGGAAGAGTGTGATTATAGGTTTGTATCTATTCTATTTCCATTCGTCCTTTTTTTCCCCTATCCATCAATAATTGGGCAAGTAGCACACGTTTCGATGGTTTACTTAATGGCCGACTGAAGGATAGAATGTTAAACCATACGTATCTTCTTGTACATAATGTTGAATCGTTATTTTAAACTCCATATAATACATGTATGAGTTACGTAATTAATCTCAAGTTGTTTTGAGGAAAATATAGCCATTTTAGAATGTAATAGTTTTTTGGGGTTTTTTCGTCTTTTGCTTTTTGATTGGTCTTTGTTTTCTTCTTTTTTTTAGGGTGCCCGCGATAGATCGTCGCCAGGTTGGAAGCAACTATGCTCAAGAAGAAAACGAAGATATGGAGACAGCGATATCAATTCGACCTGGTGAGCATATTATACACATAAAGTCCATGAAAGTGTACTAAACGTGTTTTAAATGGGCTGCTGTTGTGAAGGATACAAAAGAGATGGGTATAAATTCATATGAGTTTAACTTGGATATAAATTTATTACCAATTTGATATAAATTGGTTTGAAATCCATCATCTTACACTAAATTTGAAATGTTGCATGTTATAATTGAATTTATAAAACTATTCATGGAATGAAAATTTTACCATAATTTGCAAAATCATTTCACGCACTATTTTCACAATAGAACTAGAAAAATTATAACTAGATTTTGTGAATGTTGGTTGGATTAAAAGTTAAAAGACGGAAAAATCTCATGAATATTCGATAGGAGTCTGAGTTTCGAAACAACGTGGATATTGATTTAGTATGCATACAATCATAACCCCCCAACCCAAAAAAAAACAAGCAAATGTGTGATTATAGGTTTATATCTATTCTATTTCCATGCGTCCCTTTTTCCCCCTATCCATCAATAATTAGGCCTATGGCACATGCTTCAATGGTTTAATTAATGGTCGAACGAAGGATAGCATGTTAAATGCCATTTATCTCCTTGTACGTAATGTTGGATCATTATTTTAAACTCCAAATAATGCATGTATGATTTACGTAATTAATCTCAAGTTGTTTCAAGGAAAATATAGCCATTTTAGAATGCACTAATTTTTTTTGTTTTTCGTTTTGTTTTTTTGGTTTTGGTTTTGGTTTTGGTTTTGTTTTTGGCGGCAGCGATAGATCGTTGCCAAGTTGGAAGCAATTTTGTGCAAGCAGAAAACGAAGAGATGGAGATAGCGATATAAATTCGCCCCTGTGAGCATATTGTACATATAAAGTCCATGAAAGCGTACTAAATGAGTTTTAAATGGGCTCTATTGCGAAGGATATAAAACAGATGGGTATAAATTCATATGAGTTTAATTTGGATATAAATTTATTACCTATTTGATATAAATCGGTTTGAAATCTATCATGTTACACTAAATTTGAAATGTTGCATGCTATCATTGAATTTAGATAACTATTCATGGAATGAAAATGTCAGTATAATTTGTGAAATCATTTCATGCACTCTACTTATATAATAAAACTAGAAAAATTATAACTAGATTTTGGGAATGTTGGCTGGAGTAAAAGCTATCTTGATTGAGCATAAATACTACCAAAATCGGAAAGAAAAACAAGGAATAGTGTGATTGTAGGTTTACATCTATTCTATTTCCATCCATCCTTTTTTTTTTTCACCTGTCCATCAATAATTGGGCTTGTGGCACATGCTTCAATGGCTTAATTAATGGTCGACTGAAGGATAGCATGTTAAACCCATGTATCTCCTTGCACATAATATCGAATCATTATTTTAAACTCCATATAATGCATATATGAGTTATGTAATTAATGTCAGGATGTTTAGAGAAAAATATAGCGATTTTAGCATATACTAGTTTTATTTTATTTTTTGTTTTTTATTTGCGCCCACGATAGGTCGTTACCAAGTTGGAAAGAACTATGTCCAAGTAGAATACAAAGACATGGAGATAGCGATTTCAATTCGTTGTGAGCAATTTTATATAAAGTGTACTAAAAGACTTTTATATGGGCTGCTATTGTGGGGACGTAAAATGGATGGGTATAAATTCATATGAGTTTAATTTGGATATAAATTTATTACCAATTTGATATAAATTGGTTTGAAATCCATCATGTTACAAAAAGGGCAGCCCGGTGCACAAGCATCCTGCGTTCACGTAGGGTTCGGGGAAGGGCCGCACCCCAAGGGGTGAATTGTAGGCAGCCTAACCTGACTTTGTCAGTAGCTGATTCTACGACTCGAACCCATGACCTTTTGGTCACATAAAGACAACCTTACCGTTGATCCAAGGCTCCCTTCAAATCCATCACGTTACATTAAATTTGAATTGTTGCATGTTATAATTGAATTTATAAAACTATTCATGGAATGAAAACTTTACCGTAATTTGCAAAATCATTTCACGCACTCCATTTTTATCATAGAAATAGAAAAATTATAACTAGACTTTGAGAATGTTGGTTGGAATAAAAGTTAAAAGGCTGAAAAATCCCATGAATATTCGATTGGGGCCTTAGTTTCGAAACAATGTGGATATTGATTGAGAAATAAATACTAACATAACCACCAAAAAAAAAAAAAAAAGGAAGAGTGTGATTATAGGTTTATATCTATTCTATTTCCATTCGTCCTTTTTCCCCCCCTATCCATCAATAACTGGGCTTGTGGCACATGCTTCGATGGTGTTGACTCTCTTAGTGGCTAAAGTTTTGATGAAACGCAAAATCAATTAGAGGCTTGGATATAAAAAGGGACATGAATATTGAATTCAAATATGAAGCACTCAGCAAAGAAAAACATTGGAATTGAATAAGGAAAAGATATATATGCATGATCTCAACTTATCAAATTGACCGATTGCTTAAAGGACAATTAAGGAATTTATTTAGCTGCCTCACAATACATTTGCCATGATTATCATTTGCCATAAGGTAAATACACACTAAAGAAAAATTAAGCAAGTTTCCCTCCTTGATAGAAGAATATTTTAAAATGTTGAACCAAATCAAGCAATGATCTTTTATTCCTTGAAAAATATTATGAGAATGACTTGTACAAAGCGTTTCTGCAAATATTTTGAAGAAGGAAAGAAGCTGAATTATGTCAACCATGACCGGGGGAGAGAAGGCAAGAAAATCCAATCAGGAGCAAACAACCGAAGTCAAGGCCTTGAAAATCATCTTCAGGATAATCTCACCAGAATTTCCTTGATGGTGCATGTCTAGAAGTGCTTATAAATAGACGTCAAAATCAAGGAGAAATTACAGCCAAAAAAAAAAAAAAACAGCAAGCGTGATTACCATCATTGAGAGCTTACTTTGAAATATTGTACTAAACATTATATTGTGATCAAGAGTTGGGAATACTTTAAGGAATTTATTAAGGAGTGAACTTAGGAGTTAGTATAAGGTCTCAACTCCTTCCATACTTTAATCAAGAGGTTGATTTAAAGTAGTTGGGATCTCTAGAGTGTGATAGCTTTGAAAGGTTGTGAAGAGTTCATCTTAATAAAAAAATAGAGAGTTGAATCCTAGAGTTGGATAACTCTAGGCGGGGACTTAAGCCTGATTGAGGCTCAACCTCGTTAAAATATCGTTGTGTTCAGTCTTTATTTAATTTTTGCATTTACTCTTAATTCGCGAAGTTGAAATTTCAATTTACTGCCATCACCCTATTCACCCCCCTCTAGAGCGATCTGAGTCTTTAATTGGTACTAGAGCCAATCCCCCACTCTTTGACCTAACAGTCGAGTGGGCGATGATCATGCCCTTCTCTAGACATATCAATATCAAAGGTCAATCCACTGTTAAACCTCCCCTATTTCAAGGAACAAACTTCTCTTATTGGAAAAATGCCATGTAAATTTTCATTGAATCTACTGATATTGAATTATAGGAAATTGTGAACAATGGACCTTACTCTAATCCTAAAATTAAGAATGACAAGGGTGAGTTCATTAATAAACCAAAAGATCAGTATACTAGTGCTGATGGGGAAAGACTCACCAAGAACTCAAAAGCTAAGCACATTCTTTATTACGGTTTAGATGCTAACGAGTATAACTGCATTTCTGCATGTGATATAGCTCAGCAGATCTGGAACAAATTAATTGTTACTTATGAAGAGACAAGCTAAGTCAATGAAACCAAAATGAATATGTTCATACATTAGTATGAACTATTCAAAATACAATCAGATAAATCGGTAAAAGATATGTTTACTCGATTTATAGATATCACTAATAACCTAAAATCTCTTGATAAGACTTAGACAAATGAGGAAATGGTGAGAAAGATTCTACGATGCCTTCCAAAGAGCAAGTGGGGACCAAAAGTCACGGCAATCGAAGAAGCCTAAGATCTCAAAAAATTGGAGTTTGATGATCTTCTTAGAAAACTCTTGACACATGAGATTCATCTTAAAGAAGATGAAGGGGAAAGTTCAAAGAAAGGGACAGCCCTTAAAGTCGCACAAGAAGATTCCTCCTCTGAGGAAGAAGAAACCAACGATAATGATGAAGAGGTTTTCTCATTAATCATTCGAGGTCTTAATAAAATGGGACTAAAGAAAAAATTTAATCAACGAGGATTTAACTCGAAAGGATCCACATTAAAAAGAAACGAAAAATTCAAAGGTAAGTTTTTCAATAAAGACAACACTAATGTCAGTTCATGTTATGGTTGTGTTATGCCAGGTCACTTGTTGAAAGATTATCCACTCATCCAAAAAATGGGCGAAATCCTAGTGATTCACGAAGAAAGAGATCAATAGAGCAATGATCACAGGCTGGAGCGATAGCGACACCAGTGATAGCAAAAGCGATGAAGAGCACAATGCTAACATAAGTCTCATGGCAAACGAAGGGCAAGATCATAAACATGAAAATACCAACGAGGCAGATATTGCAGCCCTTTATGAATATTCTAAATATGAATTAATCAACTCCTTGGTAAGTTTTACTAAACTAGAATAAAGATATTCTTCTAAATATAGAGATCTCAAGAAAAATTTTCAAGAAGTAAAACAAAAAATTGTAGCCCTTGAAAAAATGAACAATGGCCTTCCTAACAAAATTAGAATTTTGGAAAATAAAAATGAAGAATTGCAAAACAAGTGTGACAAAGAACACAAAATATTTTTAAAGTTCACTAAAGGACAAGAATACTCAGACAAATTGCTATGTACCCAAAGAGTATCATTTAACAAAGAAGGAATTGGATATAACCACTCCAACAAAAAGAAAACTTATAAAAATTTCTTCGTTAATTCCACACCGTATAAAGAGGATACAAGAACATGCAAAGTTAGCCATATCACTTACTTATGCCCATTTAAAAAACCATCACACAAAGTTACTCAGATATGGGTTCCTAAGGGAACTGAACAACCTAACATGGTAACCAATGCCTTTGGAAACAAATTTAATGTCAAAAGTAGTAGAAAGGTTTGACTTCCTATTTTGTAGGCGTGTTTGAAATCCGAAAAGGCCTATCGTACCTTGATAGCAGATGTTCAAGACACAGGAGTGGCAATGCCTCCCTGTTCACTGAAATCAAAAAGAAAGGACATAGGAGCGTTACATTTGGTGATAAAAGGTATTGGTAAAATAATTGGTGTTGGAAAAATCAGTAAAGATCCCTCCAATTCAATTGATAATGTTTGTCTTGTTGATGGCCTAAAATTTAACCTCCTAAGCATATCTCAATTATGTGATAAAGGAAATCTAGTAACATTTGACTCCACTAACTATATTGTGGAAAATAAACAATCAGCAAAAGTTGCTCTTCATGGACCAAGAAATTGAAAACGCCTATGCCATAGATATCGACAACCTCCCCTCTCAGAATCTATCATGTTTTAAAGTCTCTCATCATGAGGACAATTGGGCATGGCATCGAAGGTGAGGCCATGCAAGCATGCATATAATTAAGAAATTAGCAAAAAGAGAATTAGTACAAGAACTTCCTACATGTGATTTTAAGTATGATAATAAATGTGATGCATGTGCTAAAGGAAAGCAAGCACGTAATTCTTTTAAATCAAAGAAAAATATTAGCACATCTAGACCATTAGAACTATTCACATGGACTTATGTGGACCAATACCGATACAAAGTCTAGGGTATAGAAAGTATATTCTTGTGATTGTTGATGATTATTTTCATTTTACCTGGGTATCCTTCTCAAAAGAAAAGAATGAAACTTTTAAAGAATTTTCTAAACTCTGTAAACAACTGCAAGTCTACAAAGACTCTCCTATCATCTTCATTAGAAGCGATCATGGTAGAGAATTTGATTAAAGGGAGTTTACTGAATTTTATAGCAATCATAGAATTGCTCAAAAGTTTTTGACAACACGAACACTTCAATAAAATGGGGTAGTGGAAAGAAAAAATCGCACTCTAGAGGACATGGCACATACCATGATGTGCGAAAGCAATGCTCCTCAAAGTTCTTGGGCCGAAGCAGTAAACACTGCAAATTACATTTTAAATCGGTGTCTAATTCGATCAATCCTAAAAAGAACACCTTATGAATTATTTAAGGGCAAATGTCCTAACATCTCCTATTTTAGACCTTTTGGATGTAAATGCTTTGTTCATAATAATGGAAAAAACAATCTAGGAAAATTTGATGCAAGAAGTGATGAATGAGTGTTTGTAAGGTAGTCATTACACAGTAAGCTGTATAGAATTTATGATAAACGTACCAAAACTATCGAGAAAAGCATTCATGTAATCTTTAATGAATCTAATAGCGGTGTATTAAGTGGCTCCATAGCCCAGAGTCTACACTTAAATAAGTATGGTAACGATGAACAGGAAGCAGCAAAAGAAATAAATCCTACTGATGAGCAGCCACAAGAACTACTGTTAGGCGATAATTTGTCGCATTTTACATGCCTTTTTCGCCTAATCTTAGCTCGTATAATAACGTAATCTTTAGAGTTTTTCTTATTTTATTCAGTATTCTTCGAGATTTTTACTTGTTTTGTTTATTCTTATAGGTAATAAGTTGAACCAAGTAAATACCACGAAAAGAGGCGAAAAAGGATCAAAACAGGCGAAAAGATGGAAAACGGAGATAGCCAGGCAAAACCGGCCAGCAATGTGGCACGCCCACCCCGTGCCACATGGCATGGTGGTGCCGTGCCACACAGGCACGGTCGTGCCTCTTCCCGTTCATGCGCTGTTTCGTTTTCGCCGAGTCCTATTTAAACGCACTTCCTTCGTGGTTTTCGGGGGTTTTCCTCCTTTGACTTTTCTAGGTTAGTTTAGGTTAGGTTTGAGTGAATAAAAACCCCATTGAGGGGATTAGATTAGGATTGGTGGGAATTAATTTGTGGATTCAAGACTTGGATTGCGAATTTCTTCCTATCAAGCATAAGTTTTCTTCTCTCTTCTCTTTTATTTCATGTTTTGTTCTTATATTGGATTTCATTAATTCAGTTTATGTGTTTAATTCTTGTTTGATTTAGATGCTTAGTTTTTATCATTGTTTCATGTTAGATTGCTTGTTAGAGTAGATTCGTTTCATTCTCTTTTCTCTTTAATTCATGTTCGTTAGTTTAGGTTTGAGTTTAGGTTTTTGTGATTTGTTAATGATTAGTTGGTAGATTTTGTGGGCTTGGATGGCTAATTAATCTTATTTTAGGCCTAACCATACCCAAATCTATGCTTAGAATCTAGAGTTTTCCCTCACACCTGCCAAGTGTTCGATGAAATGCTTGAGAGAGCTTTTATCCATATTTTTGGGTGATTGATTTATGCTGAGAGGTGAGGTCAATTAGCTAGTGTGGGAGAGGGGATAGCCGAGTTCGGGACATGAAAATAGTATCCGATCTGAGCTAGGTCCGAGGGTTACTACTTTTGTGGTCTAATTGGGCTAACCCCATAAAAATAGGTGGTTAGGCGAATTAGATTAGCTCATGACCTTTGAGAGAAGACTTGAGTGGTCTTTGATGGTGCAACCGACCATCTCTTGTTCTCAGTGTGGTTTTAGTAGGTTAGGACTCGTCTTGATTAACTGGTTCATCACTTGGTGAAATCATAAACCCAAGTCCCTTTTTGTTTATTTTTTTTAGTAGTTTAGTCCTTCTTCCTTCACTCTCTCTCTGGCCTAGATTGATACGCTCGAGTAAGCTTTGGTACTTGAAACCCAACTCCCTGTAGAATACGACCCGTACTTACCGTTGCTAACTATAATTGGCATCGTGCACTTGCGGTAATTTTTAACCTAATAAGTTTTTGGCGCCATTGCCGGGGAGTTGGCGCTTTTCAATATCGGAGCCCACTTAAACATTCGAGACTAGGCCTTTAGAAAATCCAAAAAAAAAAGAAAAAAATTGAAAAAAAAATCAAAATGGCTATTTTCCATTTTCCCCAATGTGAGCAAGAATTATTTTGCCGTTATTAGGATTGTTTACATGCTTATCTTGCTCAATGTGCTTCTTGTGGATGTTTACATGGGAAATAGGAAATATTGCATGTTGTTGATAAGGGTGTGAATTGGGAGACCCGTGCTCTTTTTGAGCATTGGGATTTTTATGCTAGAAATGTCAAAGAAGCATGGGACTTTTTTAATTGGCTGGCTCAGGATACTTATGAATTTGATATTAGCTGTGCTAATTCTTACAACCTAGTCCCTTGCATCCCTGATTATGCCCCTCCTTTGTGTGAAACTTGCCATTGTTCTGATCATGATAACACTTCTTGTCCTTATTATATTTCTGATGATAGCCTTGCTAGAATTAGTAGTATGATAGAGACAATGAAAAAGCAACAAGCTGAGTTTGAAAATAAAATGCAGAAGTTTGACCTATCACATAAGACCGACCTTAGGTTTAGTTCTCCTAAACATGATGTTTGCTTGTGTGATGATGGTGCGTCTTTTACTCCCCTAGAATCCGGACTAGAGGCAGTACTTGACCCTTCCCTAACTGCTCCATCCCTTGTTAGTCCACCCTCACCCAGTACCACTAGGGACAGCACTACGTTTAACATGACCTTGCCTGATCCACCTCTCCCTTTAACTCAGTTGACGGAGTTCGAGGTAGGTGAGACCTTTACTCTTAACGCGAGTGTTGATGAGGATGATGTTTGTTATGATTCGGACAATGATCTTATTGAGGTGCATGATTCTGATGCGGCTCCTGTAGGGAGGTCTTATGGGGATGTTGTGGTTACTATGCCAGCTAGTCTTGATCTTGTTGAGAATGTATCTCCTGGCCACCTTGATACACCCCATGTTTCCCCTTCAGGTTCACTACCCTCCCTTTCCCCTCAGTATTGTGATCTCTCCCCGATTGATTCTCTTGCGGTGCTCAAGGGGAATGTGGTTGACTGTTTTGAGTCCCTAGGTGCTTTTAGAGGGTATGACCCCTCCCTTGACCCTTATAGTCTATACCTAGCGGACATGCCTGGAAAAATCATCTTCCCTATTGCATTCAATCATTCTACGGATTTTTCTAAGGAATTTGATAAATTTAGAAAAGCATTTACTATCACTCCTATATTCATGCTTGGGTGCTCTTACTTACACTCATCTGAGTTGCAGGCTCAGATGTTTGATAAACTTCTGCAAGCGTTAATGACATCTGAGTTGGCAATGCGCGTCCTGAACGCCACGGAGGAGTGGTTGATGCTCCTCGCGCTTCCACAACCTCATCCTAGCGAGGTGTAGTTCGGGTACAATCAGTACCCGACCTGGTATACTCATTCTAACTCTTCTCCCTTCTTTTTATTTTCTTTCATTTTCTTTTTGTTTAGTTGTGGATATTAGGATTATGTTTTTGTTGGTGATCATCTTGTGGTGAAATTTGGATGTTGTTGAACCATTGATGGCTATGATCACCATTTTTGTGTTTTTGTGGATATTTACTATGTTGTGCTTGGTGGTGTTGCTGGGTTGATATATATATGTTTTTGGTGGTGTTACTTTGTATATATGTGTGATCATGTTGTTGATTGGGTGCGATTGTGTTTTTGGGAGAGTGTATTAGCTTGTGTATATATTTGTCGAGTTTGTATGCTTTGTGTTTGATTTTGTTTTCTTTATTTTTGTGAATTGGTGATGACTCACGGCTCCCTATGAGGACATTGTGAGATTTAGGTGTAGGGGTGGGGTCATCTCCCCTTTTCTTCTTATTTTTGTGAAAATTTTTCATTTTTGTGTAAATTTTTCAATTTTTGTCCTTTTTGTATAAATTTTGCTTTTCCTTTTGAATTTAGGGGAGTTTTGTACTATTTTGATCACTATTGATCTCCGGTACCTTGACTATTAGCTCGTATATAAGTATAATGGGCATGATAGATATTCATCCCCAGTCTGTCGTTTTAAGTCTCAGTTCTAACCCCAACAGTCTATTGTAACTTTGTAATCCAATCCTGACTATTATATTATCATTACCTTATATTCTTAGTCTTCTATAATCGGCTCTCCTACTTGCCTACTGCACAGTTCCCTTTGTATGTGCTTGCACCCCCTTTTTCCAAAAACAAAAGCAAAAATAAACTGATTCAAGCGCTACTGGGTGTATCCCTTTAAGGCGTGGCAAGAGTTTGTAATGAAAAAAAATAATGGAAAGAAAAAAATTGGGGAAGAAAAGAGTTTGGAATGACAAGTACCCCTTTGAGGCATGTGCTACTAGGTGTTACCCTTTGAGGCAATACTGCTACTGTGGAAGCTTGCTTTCCATGCTAGCCATTCAAAAAGGTAGCTTGTGTCAGTTGCGTGGGATTGAGTTTGACTTTGGTAGGCCAAGTTTTAAGGTGATGATACACTTGCACATCAGGCACCAGGATGAATTCAATGTTCTCATGCGTCGTGGGGTGAAAAACTGATGTATGGATGCCATTTGTTGGGATGATGTATCCTGAAATGCATGTAATGCTTGTGTACAGACTGATACTTAAGTTACTAGGGGGTTTTGGTTGATTCGATTGTGTACAGCTTATCCCAATATATATATTGTGTTTTGTCATTTTTCTTTTGCGATTTTTCTTTTTCTTTCCTTTTTGAGATTTTGTGGGTATATCTTCTGCAAACCCTCACGAGACCTTACTCGTCCACTTGGGGTAACAAAGGGGTTTAAAGGGCTTGTTGCATACGCTAAATGCAATCGCGATTCCTGTAAAAGTGAGTTAGGTTCCTAGGTAGTTTTTCTTTTGTTTTGTTCGAGGACGAGCAAAATATAGGTGTGGGGGTATTTGTTAGGCGATAATTTGTCACATTTTACATGCCTTTTTCGCCTAATCTTAGCTCATATAATAACGTAATCTTTAGAGTTTTTCTTGTTTTATTCAGTATTCTCTGAGATTTTTACTTGTTTTATTTATTCTTGTAGGTAATAAGTTCAACCAAGTAAATACCACGAAAAGGGGCGAAAAAGGATCAAAACAGGCGAAAAGACGGAAAACGGAGCCAGCCGGGCAAAACCGGCCAGCAATATGGCACGCCCACCCCATGCCACATGGCACGATAGTGCCGTGCCACATAGGCACGGTCGTGTCTCTTCCCGTTTGCGTGCGTTGTTTCGTTTTCGCCGAGTCCTATTTAAATGCACTTCCTTCGTGGTTTTTGGGGGTTTTCCTCCTTTGACTTTTCTAGGTTAGTTTAGTTTAGGTTAGAGCGAATAAAAACCCCATTGAGGGGATTAGATTAGGATTGGTGGGGATTAATTTGTGGATTCAAGACTTGGATTGCGAATTTCTTCCTATCAAGCATAAGTTTTCTTCTCTCTTCTCTTTTATTTCATGTTTTGTTCTTATATTGGATTTCGTTAATTCAGTTTATGTGTTTGATTGTTTGATTTAGATGCTTAGTTTTTATCATTATTTCATGTTAGATTGCTTGTTAGAGTAGATTCGTTTCGTTCTCTTTTCTCTTTAATTCATGTTCGTTAGTTTAGGTTTAAGTTTGGGTTTTTGTGATTTGTTGATGATTAGTTGGTAGATTTTGTGGGCTTGGACTGTGATTAGCCTCTTGATGGCTAATTAATCTTATTTTAGGCCTAACCATACCCAAATCTATGCTTAGAATCTAGAGTTTTCCCTCACGCCTGCCAAGTGTTCGATGAAATGCTTGAGAGAGCTTTCATCCATATTTGGGCGATTGATTTATGCTGAGAAGTGAGGTCAATTAGCTAGTGTGGGAGAGGGAATAGCCGAGTTCGGGACATGAAAATAGTATCCGATCCGAGCTAGGTCCGAGTGTTGCTACTTTTGTGGTCTAATTGGGCTAACCCCATGAAAATAGGTGGTTAAGCGAATTAGACTAGTTCATGGCCTTTAAGAGAAGGCTTGAGTGGTCTTTGATGGTGCAACCGACCATCTCTTGTTCTCAGTGTGGTTTGGGTAGGTTAGGACTCGTCTTGATTAACTGGTTCATCACTTGGTGAAATCATAAACCCAAGTCCCTTTTTGTTTATTTTTTTTAGTAGTTTAGTCCTTCTTCCTTCACTCTCTCTCTGGCCTAGATTGATATGCTCGAGTAAGCTTTGGTACTTGAAACCCAACTCCCTGTGGAATACGACCCGTACTTGCCGTTGCTAATTACAATTAGCACCGTGCACTTGCGGTAATTTTTAACCTAACAACTACAAGAAGACTCCTCATCTCAAGAAGAAGAGGAGCTCACAAATGAAGAGAACTCCCCGTCTAATGCATCTCAACAAGAGGTAACCCAGAAACACTTCATGTATAAATCATCTCATCTAATGGATAATCTATTGAAAGATATGTCCACAGGTAGAAGAACCCGTTCATCTTTACATATTTTTTGTGCATTCTTTGCTTTTGTATCACTTATAGAACCAAAGAATCACCTAGAAGCATTAAATGATGCTAATTGGATAAATGCTATGCAAGATGAGTTGAATCAATTTGAAAGAAATCAAGTATGGATACTTATAACTCGACCAAGTGACCATCCAGTTATAGGAATTAAATGGGTGTTTAGAAATAAATTGGACGAAATCGGTAATGTTATAAGAAATAAAGCAAGATTAGTGGCTAAGGGATACCATCAAGAAGAAGGTATCGATTTTGATGAAACCTTTTCCCGTGTTGCACGTCTAGAAGCAATAAGAATACAATTAGCATTTGCATCATATATGAATATAAAACGTTATCAAATGGATGTAAAATGTGCATTTTTAAACGGATATCTGCAAGAAGAAGTCCATGTCAAACAGTCCCCCGGCTTTGAAAATCCAGATTTTCCTAATCATGTTTATAAACTTCAAAAGGTTCTTTATAGTCTAAAACAGGCCCCCAGGGCTTGGTATGAGAGATTGAGCAAGTTTCTTTTAGAACGTAATTTTAAAAGGAGACTCGTTGATAAAACCTTATTCACTAAAACCAAAGGTTAGGACTTCATAATTATTCAAATTTATGTGGATGACGTAATTTTTGGGGCCACAAACAACTCCCTTTGTGAAGAATTTTCCAACCTCATGAGAAAAGAATTTGAGATGAGCATGATGGGCGAATTAAACTTCTTCCTAGGCCTTAAATTAAGCAATGCAAAGATGGCATATTTATTAACCAAAGTAAATATGTAAACGAACTACTACAAGATACAAAATGGATCAAGCCAATAATGCTAAGACTCCTATGGCTACAACCGAGAAATTAGACCTTGACAAAGAAGGTAAACCTATTAGCGAAAAAGGTCTATCGAGGCATGATCGGTTCACTACTTTATCTTACCGCTAGTCGACCTGACATCATGTTTAGTGTAAGCCTATGTGCTCGATTTCAGACCGCCCCTAGAGAATATCATCTAAAGTGTGTAAAACGATTATTTCGATACCTAGTTGGGACTAAAAATCTAGGACTATGGTACCTTCAAGGGGGAGACTTTTCTCTCGTAGGATACACTTATGTAGATTATGCAGATTATAATGTTGATCGAAAAAGCACATCAGGAACTTGTCAATTTCTTGGCCCATGCCTAGTTTCTTGGCACTCTAAGAAACGAAATTCTGTAGCCCTATCAATGGCAGAAGCAGAATAAATCGCTGCTAGTGCATGCTATGCACAACTTCTGTGGATCATGCAGCAGTTAAGGGATCTTGGGATAAATCTCAAAGCTGTCCCTATCAAATGTGACAACGAAAGTGCTATTGATATCACAAAAAATCTGGTTCAACACTCCTGCACCAAAACACATTGAGGTACGCCATCATTTTATTCGTATTCATGTTGAAAAAGGGCATGTTACTCTAACCTTCGTGTCCACAGATTATAAACATGCTGACATTTTCACTAAACCCTTAAGTGAAGATTGTTTTAATTTTATACGACATGAACTAGGAATGATAAATAATGATGCATGAATTGAGGGGGAGCCCTCTCTTATAGCTAATTCAATCTGCAAAGTGAATTTCAGGCATAATCATTCTTCCTTCACTCACGGACAGCCAAAAAAAAAAAAGGAGAGGAAAAATCAAGTTCACCACGAGAAGGTTCCCTATCATATTTAATCGGGTACGTCATGAAATCTTAAGTTCAATTAACATGGCCTAAAAATTAAATTTCAGCGCCCTAAAATGAATTTAGTCCAACTAAATGGAGCACAACTGATGGGCGAAAGTTCATACATAACTTTCTGTCTATCCTACAGCAACAGGATTCCAATTGCCTTAAGGATTCCATTAATCTTTGCCAAAATCAACCTCACGTCACATGTTATAATTGGCAAAAATATTTTCCTTTTCTTTACAATAAAAGATCTCAACTACCTTCTCTCCTCTTCTCTCTCTTACTTTCCTCTTTCAATCCACCTTCTCTCTCTTCCCTTCACACAGCCCAGCCGAGTAACCACTCCACCTTCGAAAAACTTCACCTCCACCATATTCCTCCCTTCCAAATCATGCACAATAGCCCATTCCCCGCTGATTCGCATCTTCACGAGAACAAATCTACACTATAAAACCGCCCTAAGCCCCAACCTCCACTGTATCTACCATCATCGCCCCTGTTGAAGCTCAATTCTTCAGCAATGGTTCCCCAAACTAAGGGCCTCAAGGCCGCCTTCTCTCCTAGAAAAATGCCACCCTCGACCTCCAAACTCCTTAAAACAGCTCGTCGGTCAGCTCTTTTTCGCTGTAGCGCCTGGATTTCCATCCGATTGGTCGCCCTTCGTGTGCTTCCAGGCGTTCCTCAGACGCTTTCTGACTCCACCACTGTCGCAGAACCTACGCAATTAGTCTCTCCGTCCTCTCCAACTGTCGATGATTTATTCTCCACAGCTGACACACCGACATCCGTCGCCGCCAGGACACCATCAATTACACCATGACCCTCCTCTACCACCTCACCCACTCCTACCACCACTGAGGTAATCCTTCTTCCCTAGTTCCATTCCAACTTAGATAGAGAGAAATTTCTGAACCCATTTGTCAATCAACCTACCCATGTTTGTGAAAGATTAGACATTGCATCCTTTTTGGCTGAGAATTTGGGTTTTATTGAGTATTTTTTGAGGAGCAATTGTGGAATGTTGTTAGACTTAGGTGCTGATCACTACCCTCAGTTAGTTCGCATGTTCTATGCGACTCTTCGAACTGTTAAGACTGGACCTATTATAGCCCTTGAATGCCAAGTAAAGCATACCAAGTTCACTCTCACTGAAACCGAGTTAAATTCCATCCTCCATCTCCCTTCCATCCCCCCATCTACTCTGTCCTAGACTGAAGCATGTAATAGGTGCGTGACTGAATTTGCCAACCCCCACAGTCAAACTAACCTAGCTCATCTCTCATATCTCATTCTCAAAAAGGACCCTCGCCTCCTATACTATATCATTGTTCGCACCATGCTACCAAAGCCTAACTCTACTGCGAGCGTCAACACCAAGACCCTTGAGTTAATCTACTTGCTCATGACTGGAAAACCAGTCAACTTTGCTCACTATATTCTTGGGGCAATGCCTAAAGTCAGCTCCATCCAACATCCTGCTCCCCTGCCATATACGACCCTCTTGACTCTAGTGTTCGCCCACTTTTGGGTTTGCCTTACCAATAAAATCAAAGAAACAAAACCAGTGCCAATCATCACTCCAACGTCCCTGAAACACATCCAGTTCTTCAATACTGAATCTGGTGTGTGGAAATTTGTAGACGATATGACTCAAGAGGAGCTTGTGATTGTCTCCAAAAAATTTGGCCAACATCTTAAACCTCGTCTAATCTCTCCTCAAATCACCTCTCCTCCCTCTCTCCTTGACCACATCCTAACTCTCAATGAAAAGATCCATGAGGTACAAGAGACAGTCGACAAACTTGAGTATATCATGGTTCAGCACACAGATGTCCTTGATGGGATTGCTCACAATCAGGCTATCATTGACAACCGTCTAAACCGCATCCAAACCTTGCTTACCGTCCAAATCTCCGAGATCCATTAGAAGCTTGGTGATCTCATCAACATGGGAAGCATGACTCAACAATGCGCTCTCAAGGCCATTCCTCTCTGTGCTGCTGAACAAGCGCAAACCCTATCCTACCCAACTTCTATCGGCTGCCAAATCTTCCAAGAACAAGCCCTAAACCTCTGAATTCCAAGAAGCTACGTGATCAGCCTCTCCGTCCTCTCCAGCTACCGGCGATTCATTCTTCACAGCTGACACACCGACATCCGTCGCCGCCAGGGCACCATCAGTTGCACCATGACCCTCCTTTGCCACCTCACCACACCCCACTCCTACTAGGGGTGTGCAAAGCCGGTTAACTGGAGCTTCGGTTAACCAAAAATCAGTTAACCGATTTTTCGGTTCAAAAAAATCCAAACCGTAACCGAACCGAAAATTTCGGTTAACCGTTTTTCGGTTAACCGAAAATTTCGGTTCGTCTAAAACCCGAACCGTAACCGAACCAAAAATTTCGGTTAACCGGTTTTTCAGTTCGGTTAACGGATTTTTCGATTCAGTTATCGGTTAACCGTTTACAAATAATAAACATGTTTTCTTACCTAAATTTGTAATTCTTTTATGTTTAAATTCTTTTTATAAAAATTAAACTTTGGTTACCATTTATAAATAATAAAAAGGTGCACTTTCTTACCAAATTTTTTTATTTTTTATGTATTATTTTTCCCCAAAAAAAATTATTTTCGGTTCGGTTAACCGCCGGTTAACTGAATTTTCAAATAATCTGAACCGTAACCGAACCGAAAACCGAGAAAAAATTACGGTCGGTTAACCGAACCGACTTTTTTGAAAAATTTATTCGGTTAACCGATTTTTCGATTCAGTTTTTTCGGTTTTTCGGTTCGGTTCTCGATTTCTGATTTTTTTGCACACCCCTAACTCCTACCACTGCTGAGGTAATCCCTCTTCCCTGGTTCCATTCCAACTTAGCTAGAGAGAAATTTCTGAACCAATTTGTCAATCAACCTACCCATGTTTGTGAAAGATTAGACATTGCATCCTTTTTGGCTGAGAATTTGGGTTTTATTGAGTATTTTTTGAGGACTAGTTATGGAAAGTTGTTAGACTTAGATGCTGATCACTACCCCCAGTTAGTTCAAACGTTCTATACCACTCTTTGAACTATTAAGACTGGACCCATTATAGCCCTTGAATGCCAAGTAAAGCATACCAAGTTCACTCTCACTGAAACTGAGTTAAATAGCATCCTCCATCTCCCTTCTGTCCCCCCATCTACTCTGTCCTGGGCTGAAGCATGCAAGGGTGCTTGACTGAATTTGCTAACCCCCACAGTCAAACTAACCCAGCTCATCTCTCATATCTCATTCTCAAAAAGACCCTCTCCTCCTATACCATATCATTGTTCGCACCATGGTACCAAAGCCTAACTCCATTGAGAGCGTCAACACCCAGACCCTTGAGTTAATCTACTTGCTCATGATTGGAAAACTAGTCAACTTTGCTCACTATAATCTTGGGGCAATATCCAAAGTCAGCTTCATCCAGCATCCTGCTCCCCTGCCATATGCGACCCTCTTGACTCTTGTGTTCGCCCACTTTGGGGTTTGCCTTACCAATGAAATCAAAGAAACAAAGCTAGTGCCAATCATCACTCCAACATCCCTGAAACACATTCAGTTCTTCAATACTGAATTTGGTGTATAGAAATTTATAGACGATATGACTCAAGAGGAGCTTGCGACTGTCTCCAAAAATTTGGCCAATATGTTAAACCTCACCTAATCTCTCCTAAAATCACCTCTCCTCCCTCTTTCCTTGACCACATCCTAACTCTCGATGAAAAGATCTATGGGGTGCAAGAGACAGTCGACAAACTTGAGTATATCATGGTTCAGCACACAAATGTCCTTGATGGGATTGCGCATAATCAGGCTATCATTGACAACCGTCTGAACTGCATCCAAACCTTGCTTGCCGCCCACATCTCTGAGGTCCATCAGAGGCTTGGTGATCTCATCAACATAGGAGACATGACTCGACAATGTGCGCTCAAGGCCATTCCTCTCTCTGCTGCTGAACAAGCACAAACCCTATCCTACCCAACTTCTATCGGCTGCAAAATCTTCTAAGAACAAGCCCTAAACCTCTGAATTCTAAGTCATTTGGTTTCTTATTGGTGTGCTCCAACATTTTTTTGGTCATATCCTCCTTTTTGATAAAAGAGGAGGAGAAAGTGTGTTGATCACTATCTATGGTCTTTGTTGGTATTAGTTGATTAGGTTTTAAAGTCAATTACCTATCCTATTAGTTAATTTGCTAAACTGGTTATTTTGCTGTGATGTTGTCTGAATGCTTAGAAATAGCTCAAATGCTCAAATCACATAATTTTGCAATATCTCACATGCTTGTGACAAACGTTGCATATCACAATACCTTTTAACAAGTCTATGTCATATGCCAAATCAAAATGCATCCGTTATAACATGAACTCAGCACAATATAACTAAATAAATTAATTTTATCTTTCATTGAAAAGGCAGAGATTGTTGACTCCCTTAGTGGCTAAAGTTTTGATGAAACACAAAATTAATTAAAGGCTTGGATATAAAAAGGGATATGAATATTAAATTCAAATATGAAGCACTCAGCAAAGAAAAACATGGGAATTGAATAAGGAAAAGATATATATGCGTGATCTTAGTTTATCGAATTGACTGATTGCTTAAAGGACAATTAAGGAATTTATTTAGCTGCCTCACAATATATTTGCCATGATTATTATTTTCCATAAGGGAAATACACGCTGAAGAAAAATTAAGCAAATATCCCTCCTTGATTAAAGAATATTTTAAATGTTGAATCAAATCAAGCAATGATCTTTTATTGCTTGAAAAATATTGTGAGAATGCCTTGTACAAAGAGTTTCTGCAAATATTTTGAAGAAGGCAAGAAGCTGAAGTATGTCAAGATTGGGGGAGAGAAGGCAAGAAAATCCAATTAGGAGCAGACAATCGCAAGTCAAGGTCCTGAAAATCAGTTTCAGGATAGTCTGATCAGAATTTCCTTGATGGTGCATATCCAGAAGTGCTTATAAATAGAGGTCGAAGTCAAGGAGAAATTACAGTAAAAAAAACAGCAAGTGTGATTTCCATAATTGAGAGCTTACTTTGAAATATTTTACTAAACATTATATTGTGATCAAGAGTTCAGAATATTTTAAGGAATTTATTAAGGAGTGAGCTTAGAAGTTGGTGTGAGGTCTCAACTCCTCCCATACTTTAATGAAGAGGTTGATTTAAAGTATTTGGGATCTGTAGAGTGTGGTAGGTTTGAGAGGTTGTGAAGAGTTCATCTTAATAAAAAAGTAGAGAGTTGAATCCTAGAGTTGGATAAGTCTAGGCAGAGACTTAAGCCTAAGTGAGGCCCAACCTTGTCAAAATATTGTTGTGTTCGGTCTTTATTTAATTTCTTCATTTACTATTAATTCGCTAAGTTGAAATTTTAATTTACTGCAATCACCCTATTCAACCCCCTCTAGGGCGATCTGAGTCTTCAGATGGTTTACTTAATGGTCGACTGATGGATAGAATGTTAAACCAGGCGTATCTCCTTGTACATAATGTTGAATCATTATTTTAAACCCTATATAATGCATGCATGAGTTAGGTAATTAATCTCAGGCTGTTTTGAGGAAAATATAGCCGTTTTAGAATGTACTAATTTTTTTGGTTTTTTGTCTTTTGTTTTTTGATTGGTTTTTGTTTTTTTTTTGGGCGCCTGCGATAGATCATTGCCAAGTTGGAAGCAGCTATGTTCAAGAAGAAAATGAAGATATGGAGACAGTGATATCAATTCAACCTTGCGAGCATATTGTACGCATAAAGTCCATGAAAGTGTACTAAGCGAGTTTTAAATGGGCTGCTCTTGTAAAGGATATAAAGGAGATAGGTATAAATTCATATGAGTTTAATTTGGATATAAATTTATTACCTATTTGATATAAGTCGGTTTGAAATCTATCATGTTACGCTACATTTGAAATGTTGCATGTTATCATTGAATTTATACAACTGTTCATGGTATGAAAATTTCACTATAATTTGTGAAATCATTTCATGCACCCTACGTTTATAGTAGAATTAGAAAAATTGTAACTAGATTTTACAAATGTTGGCTGGAATAAGAGTTAAAAGGCTAAAAAATTCCATGAATATTCGACAGGGGCCTTTGTTTCGAAACAATGTGGATTTTGATTGAGCATAAATACTATCGAAATCCCCAAAAAAAAGGAATAGTGTGATTGTAGGTTTATATCTGTTCTATTTCCATCCATCCTTTTTTTTTTCACCTGTCCATCAATGATTGGGTTCGTGGCACATGCTTCAATGGTTTAATTAATTGTCGACTAAAGGAATGCATGTTAAACCCATGTATCTCCTTGTACATAATGTTGAAACGCTATGTTATGTCAGAAATACGAATAGTGATGGCTGCTGGAAGGATAGGGGGATGAATTGTGTCGTGGTATGAACCACTGACCTGAAAGCTTAATTCGGCCGACTTAGGTGCAATTCGTTATAGCGAAGAAGCTTCCTAAGGTTTAACACAGCAGGCTTCGCACTCGTGCACTCAAGGGAGAAGGTTTGGAGTATAACAACTTGTATGCATAGGAAGTAGAGAGGAGAATAAAGAATTGGTTTTTCTATGTGTGTTTTAGAGCTACAGAAGACCCCTTTATATAGTGGTCCGATGAGGCATTAGAGCTATTGAACAACCATAATTTAGAGGAGGAAAAAAGGGTGGAAAATCAGGAATGGGAGAGAATCATTTAACTAAAGCAGTAAAGGGGGAGAGGATCATGGTGATTAAGGCAGAGATGGAGGACGACTCAGTCAACTAGCCGTTAGGATTACGACAGCTCATACGCAATCAGTCCAGTGAGAGTTCCTCCAAAAATATAGTGTAAGGCCCAAGCCCACAGCTCGCAGCCTGCGCCATGCTCAGCCAGGACCAGACGGGCGGGCGGCGGCGGCGTGCGTGTATGGCAGCCCAAGTCCCCTCAACCCCCCTTAAAACATGGTTTCAAGTTATTCGACAAGTGCAAGAAGAGTGGGATATATAAACTCTTCAAGCCACTCCTAAAAGTTCCATATGGGACAACAAAAGAGATAGAGAGAGTAAGTGAATACCCTTTTGGGGTGCCATTACTCCAACAATCCCCTACTAATGGCACACAAAAAGAAAAGACGAAATGAGAAAGATTTCCTGGGCAAGAAGTGTTGAATACTTAAGTATCAATGTCTTTCGATTGAATTGATATGCAGTGAAGAGAGGCAACATCTAAGTCTGACAAGTGAACTTAGTCTTGAACTTGTTAGACCTTAAATGAGGCCCTCTCGACACATATCAACCCTAAAAGATATATACTCTACGATAATCACTTGCGC
Source organism: Carnegiea gigantea (assembly GCA_029747015.1). Lineage (NCBI taxonomy): Eukaryota > Viridiplantae > Streptophyta > Magnoliopsida > Caryophyllales > Cactaceae > Carnegiea > Carnegiea gigantea. The sequence continues at coordinate 229,787 of JAKOGI010001126.1, forward strand.
TTTTAGGCCCATGCGCATACCTCGTGTCTCAAAAGTGCGTTAGAGAGACAGCTCTAGTCTCGCATAGAAGGTGGCCAGACCTTCACACGTACTTAGGCAATTCCATCAGTCTATCTCTACTTAGACCACCATATCATGGCTTAGAATTATTAAGAGCATATGTTAGCTCAACCTCTTGTAGAGTGATGATGAATCCATCAAGTGCTTCTTTATAGCACCACCATAATAGGCTATGGATTCATTTAATGTGCTTCTCTATAGCACAAACACTACCACACGTCATAGAGATGGGAAGTGGTGTAATTAGAAGATTAGTATGGCTTCGTTTGACCACAAATGGGTATCCACCATACTTCTTCATTCCGTGGGCTTTAGCCCCATCCCCCTTGATGACTCGAGAACTAACCTTCTTGGTAATCCCTTTGTGAGAGGGTCTGCCATGTTCTTCTCGGATCTCACATATTTCGATGAGATAGCACCATGCTTCAGCAATTGCTTTACCACACCATGTCTAATACGGATGTATCTCTTTTTCCCATTGTAGACACTGTTGTGCGCAACTCCAATTGCTACTCGTGAGTCACAATGCAAGGAGATAGGTGTGGACTATTTCCCCCACAATGGTATGTCAGTCAAGAGACCCTTAAGCCATTCAGCTTCTTGACCTACCAATTCAAGAGCAATAAACTCATATTCCATGGTTGAGCGAGCTATACATGTTTGTTTTGCAGACTTCCATGAAATAGTTCCTCCACCCAATATAAAAACATAGCCAATAGTAGAACTTACTTCATCGTTATCAGCAAACCAATTTACATCGCAAAAACCTTCCAGTACAGCAGGAAATTTACAAAAATATAAACATCAATCCATAGTACCTCTAAGATATCTCAACAAATGATGAAATGCATCCCAGTGTTCTTTAGCAGGATTATGAGTGTACCTACTTAGTCTACTAACAGCATATGCAATGCCAGGACGAGTGGAGTTCATGAGAAACATCACACTCCTTATTATCTGAGCATATTCAGTTTCAGACACACTAGGTCCTGTACTCTTTTTAAGATGTATGTTAGGGTCATAGGCCGTTCTTACAGGTACCACATCAAAAGAGTTAAACTTTTCCAACACTTTCTCAATATAATGAGACTGACTTAAGGAAAAACCACTCTTGATTTTTATAAGTTTGATCCCTAAGATAACATATGCTTCTCTAAATCTTTCATTTCAAAGAGAGAAGACAGAATTCTTTTAGTCTCATTAATGGCACATAGGTTGGTACCAAAGATCAGCATATCATCCACATACAAGCATATGATCACATAATCAGATCCAAACATTTTGGAATAAACACAAGAATCTGAGTTGTTAACAGTAAAGCCATTTTTCTCTCAAGAACTAGCAAATTTCTCATACCATTGTTTTGGGGCTTGCTTTAGACTATAAAGGGATTTTCTCAGTTTACATAGTTTGTTCTCCTGACCAGGGGCCTCACACCCTTCAGTTGTGACATATAAATTTCTTCCTCTAAGTCACCATTGCGAAATGCTGTTTTGACATCCATCTGATGTACCACAAGATCATGGATAGCAGCCAAAGCAATTATAGTTCTGATTGTTGTAATTTTGGTCACAGGAGCATAAGTATCAAAGAAATTAATTCCCTTCTTTTGGTTAAAGCCTCTAATGACTAATCTAGCTTTGTACCTTTCAATAGAGCCATCCATCCTAAGTTTCTTCTTGAAGATCCATTTACTACTAATGGGTTTACAACCCTTAGGTAAGTCGGTCAATTCCCAAGTTTTGTTTGACTCAAGGAAATCTATTTCATTCTTAATACCTTCTTTCCAAAAATTAGCATCTATAGACTTCATAGCCTCTTGGTAGGTTTTAGGATCTTCCTTAAGTAAATAAAGAGATACAAGCTCATCGATCAAAGCATCAATGTTCAAAGTTCTTAAGGACTTCTACCAAAAAGGAAGTGATAAAGTCAGGGCCAAAACTAGTTTCAATCCTCTGTCTCTTGCTTCTTCTAGGTTCAGTTCTCAAATCTCTAACACCAGAGCTAGTAGCAGGCAAGTTCACATGTTCAGGTGCAGCATTAGGCACAGTATGAAACATATTCCTTTTCAAAGAGAAAACATGCTCAAAGAAATCAGCATCTCTATACTCCGAAATAGAGAAATTAGATAAAGACATAAATCTATATGCAGCACTGTTTTGAGCATAACAAATAAAGATAGCATCAAATGTCTTGGGGCCAATGTTTGAACGTTTATGACTAGGCAGTGCAACTTTAGTTAAACACCCCCACACTTTCAAATAATTCAGGTTGGAAGCATACCCTTTCCACAATTCATATGGGGTTGGATCTAACTTCTTATGGGGAACTCTATTGAGTATAAAACAAGCTGTCAAGATAGCCTCCCCCCACATGTTATCAGATAGACCAGAACTAACAAGCATGGCATTCATCATATCTTTAAGGGTATGAATTTTCCGTTCAGCAACACCGTTTTGTTGAGGAGTGTAAGGGGCGCTAGTCTCATGTATTATGCCATTTTTCTCACAAAAGGCAGTCAAAGAATTGGTATCATATTTCCCACCTCTGTTAGACCTAAGTCTTTTGATTTTTTGGTCTAACTGATTCTCAACTTCAGCTTTGTACTTTAAGAACATTTCCTTAACTTCATCTTTAGACTTAAGAAGGTAAATCTTAGTATACCTAGAGTAGTCGTCTACAATGGTAATATACCATTTCTTTCCACCCTTGCTTATAGTGTTCTTAAAGTCTGCTAAGTTTGAATGCACAAGTTCTAACAGTTCCGTTTTCCTGATTGTTACATTTTTAAAGGATTTCTTGTCAAATTTTGCTTGAACACAGACTGGACACTTAGAACAATTTTCAGTATTCACATTTGAAATTAAACGCATGTTTCTAAGCCTTTTTAATGAAGCAAATAACATGTCCAAGTCTACTATGCTACAAATCAATAGACTCAGCAATATAAGCAGAATTGGCAGCAGTTTCATTATTAATTTGCGCAACAGCATTCAAAACAAGGAGCCCCCTACTACGATACCCCTTCCCAACAAAGTCCCCATTTCGCATGATAACAACTTTACCGGCTTCTTGCACAATTTTAAGGCCAGCCACGTCAAAAAAGGTACTAGAAACCAAATTTCTACAAAGGGAAGGGACAAATAAAACATTACTTAAAGACAGCATTTTTTCAGAAGTAAACTTAAGTAAAATCTTCCCTTTATCCTTGACAGCAGCTGCAGAAGAGTTGCTCATATAGACGCATTATCCATCAGCAACCTCTTCAAAGTCAGTCATGAGTACCTTGTTGGCACAAAAATGCCTTGATGCTCCAGAATCCATGGTCCATTCTGACAGATTATGCACCAGATTTGCCTCCACGGTGATAACAGCACAAATATCTCATTATTCTCGGTTTCAGCAATGTTGGCAGCAAGTGTTGCGAATTTCTGTTTGGCTTGGACTGACCCTTTCCGTTGATTACATTGATATGCTTTATGTCTAGGCTTGCCGCACACATAGCACACCACCTTGGGCTTCTGAATCTTTTTATTAGTAGAATTCTGATTTCTGAGATTGTCAGTTAGCTTCTGGAATTTCTTCCCTTTGCCTTTGAACCTATCTTTATTCATTTGTGCAGCATATTCAATCAGGTTAGAACTAACAGAATTCAAAGAAAGGAAAGACATCTTATCTTTCAGCCGGTTTGCCTCCTCAGTCCACATATGGCTGATTAATTCATGAAGTGTGCGATCTTTCTTCTTATGCTTAAGGTGGTTTCTGTAATCGTTCCAGGATGGTGGAAATTTTTTTATCAGCACGTTGGCTTAGAGGATTTTGCACCTCTTCATGCCTTCTTCTAGGACCTCAGCACACAGGTTTTCGTAGATGTGAACTTGTCTCATGATGGGTTTGTCATCTTTAATCTAGAACTGTAGCCACTTGCCGATGACATATTTTCTTTTTCCGGCATCGTCTGAACACTACTAAAAAATCTGTTTTTTCCGATGGAAAATGCCGACCGAAAGAGGCACCGTCGGATAGGCCGACGGACATGGCGACGGAGAGACGAAAAAAGCAAAAAGAGCCGACAAATGTTCCGACGGAAGAATATTCCGTCCGAATTTCCGACGGATTTCGACGGATCCGTCGAAAATCTGGCCAAATTTGACCAGATCTCTGCAGAAAAGGGGGAATTTTTTTTGAAAAGATTCCTTGTCCGACGGAATACTCCGTCGGACATTCCGTCTGTCGAAACGGACCGACAGGCGTCCGACGGAATATTCCGTCGGACAGGGTTTTAAACCTAGAAACACGGGTTTCAGGTTTCATTTTTCGCACCTAACACGGAGATGGAGAATGACGTAGAGAGAAGGGGAAGGAGCTTCGCCGCCACCGCCGCCGGTTCGCCGCCGCCCATCCCACCGCCGGCCAGCCGAATTCCACCACCAACTTTCCCTTCTAAATTCAAGTAAGTTATGTTTATTTAGTTTGTAGTAAATTTTTTATGAATTTGATAAATTTGAGGTAGAATTTAACAATCACGTGATAATTTGTGTTTGTTGTTGAAATTTTATTGAGTTATTTGTAGATTTTGAGTTTTGAATTTAGTTGTGTTGATGTGAATATGAAATTTTAATATGTAAATGTTGTTTGTTTAGGTTGTAGTAGATATTTTGATGAGATTAAGAAATTAAAGTTACAATTTAACAATTATATGGTAATTTGTGTTAGTTGTAGAAATTTTATTGAGTAATAGATAGATTTTGGATTTTAAATGTGGTTGTGTTGATGTGGATGTGAAAGTAATTATTGAGTATTATTAGTAATTGTGTGGATGATGTAAAAATTTAATTGAATGTAAATTTTTTGGAACTTATTATTTGGAATTTTAAATTTGTAACTTTATAGAATTTCATATTGGAAGTTGATGGTTGGTATGGCTAACTCGTAGAATTTATGGTAGTTACAATCAATAGTGAATATTTACAAAAATTAGTATGTTAGTATATAGAAAATGTGGGAGGGTGAAATATTGTGACGTATTATTTAATTGGATAATATTTGTACTTGTTATTTAGTATTGTAGAAGTACTTGTAATATATTAATTTCAAAATTTAAATAATATTTGTAGTTAGTAGATCATTTCATATGTTGTACCTAAAATGTAATAAATTAAATGAAGGTATGTTGGATAATAATTGAAAGTTGGATGATAAAATTTGTATTATTTTGTAAATGTGTAAATATTATTTATTGTTATGTACGTAGAATAAATAATAATACGTTTATTATATATAATGTAAATATTTAAAGTTTTAATTTGTGTGGATGATTAATATGAAGGATATAGGTCATAAGAGAAAACATATTGCGAACGGGAAAAAAATACGTTATTGTTGCTGTGAATATCGTTATTGTCGGTGTCAATGTCACAAGTGTGGACTGTAATTTCAGTCATTCGAACAGGTTTACATCCTCACCTAATTGTCGTAATGTCTTATTTTTGTGCATCGCATGTTGAATGTAGTGCATGATGAAGTAGTACAATCATATGTAAATTATTATTCTAACTATGTATGATGAAAAGTGTAATCATTTTGTTCATTATTATTATAAATAAGGAATTAACGTATACATTTCTAATGCTGTGCAGTGGATAATATTGATGGACCATCCCATCGGATCGGAGGTGGATGTATAAAAGATTTTTACCAAGTAGAAAAGGGTATAGACAAGAATTTTTAGATGGAGTTGAATTATTTGATCAATTTACAAGAAGTGGAATTCATAAATAATGGACATTATAGATGTCCTTGTTTTAAATGAAAGAATAGAACTTACAAAGGACCTGATGACGTGAGATTACACTTGTACCAAAACAGTTTTGTTAAAGGCTATTGGTACTGGACATCTCATGGGAAAGTAGAACCAACCTCCTATGACATTGGAAGTAGCAATGCACAAAACTTATATGACAATATGGTTTCAAGTCCCATAGACATTAATAATACTGAACCATTTATGGATAATGTTGAAGCAATGGTGAATGATGTAATGATTACTAATGAAGTTAGTGACAATGAGTAACCAAATGCAGAAGCTCAGGCATTTTATAATATGCTTCAAGCTGCGCAGAGACCTTTATGGGATGGGTGTTCTAACCAAACTGAATTGTCAAGGCGGTCAAATTGATGAGTATCAAATCTGATTACAATATGCCTTAAAATTATTTGAACGAGGTGATGCAATTAATGTATGAGAGTTGTCCGGGAGACAATCGTGTCCCCAGAAATTACTCAGAGTTGAAAAAGAAGATTCGAAATTTGGGTTTATATGTACAAACCATTGATTGTTGCCGCAATGGTTGTATGTTGTACTTTAAGGAGGATTCAGCAGTTGAAAAATGTAAGTTTTGTGATGCACCAAGATAGAAGCCAAGGAAGTCAGGCAATAATGGGAAACCAAAACCACATGTAAAAATGTTCTACTTCTCGTTGATACCCAGGTTACAACGCCTTTATGCCTCAAAAAGCACAGCTGAACACATGAGGTGGCATTATAACAATAGGCGTGAGGATGGTGTTCTTTGTCACCCTTCAGATGGTAAAGCATGGATACATTTTGATCACAAACACTCAGATTTTGCTTCGGAGCCCCACAATGTGAGACTTGGTTTATGTGCGGATTGGTTTACCCCATTTGCACAATCTGTACGGCCTTATTCAATTTGGCCTGTCGTTGTGACACCTTACAACCTTCCCCCGGATATGTGCATGACAACGCCATATATGTTCTTAACTTGCATTATACCCGGTGCTACAAATTCGAAGAACAAAATAGATGTGTACTTGCAACCTTTGATTGATGAGTTGAAAATGCTATGGGATGGTGTTCAAAATTATGACATTTCAATGAGGCAGAACTTCGTTATGAGAGCTGCATTAATGTGGACCGTAAACGACTTCCTAGCCCTTGGAATGTTATCTGGATGGAGCACTCATGGTGTTTTAAGTTGCCCTGTTTGTAAACATGGGGGCAAAGCATCCTGGTTTGACTGTCACTGTCGATTCTTGCCCAGACATCATGCATTTCGAAGAAATCGAACTGCATTTTGTAGAGGCAAAGTTGTGAACGATGGTCCTCCATCTAGAAAAAATGGGGAGGAACTATACGATGAGGTTCGGAGTCTTCCTAAAGTAACCACTGATGGAGATTTCATCATCCCGGGTTTCAAAGAGAATTATCATAACTGCACAAAGCAAAGCATCTTTTGGGAGTTACCTTATTGGAGAGACCAACTAATACATCACAATTTGGACATAATGCACATAGAGAAGAACTTTTGTGATAACATCATCAACAATATCATGGATGTACCTTGTAAAACAAAAGATAATGTTAAGGCAAGGCTAGATATGGCAGAGATGTATGGTCAAAGTGAGTTGAACGTCAGACATGGTGTTAATGGTCGAACACTAAAACCGAAGGCTACGTACGCCCTTTGTTTGGACAAACGAAAGGGGGTGTGTGAGTGGGCGCAACAACTGACAATGCCTAATGGGTATTGCTCCAACTTTGCAAACTGCATAGATATGAAGTCTGCAAAGTTTCAAAATATGAAAAGCTATGATTGTCATGTGTTTTTGCAAATGCTTATGCTAATAGCATTTCTTACCCTTCCAGATGATGTATTAGAACCACTTGTTGAGTTAAGTGAATTTTTCAAAAATCTTTTCTCAACAGTATTAAGGGTTGATAAGCTACAAGAAATGCAACGCAATATAAGCATCATACTTTGTAAATTGGAGAGAGTTTTCCCACCGGGATTCTTTAGTGTCATGGAGCACTTGCCTATACACTTGGCAGAAGAAGCATACCTAGGGGGTCTAGTGCAATATGGATGGATGTATAAATTTGAAAGGTAAATAGTTAGCCAAATATCATAGAGCACTAAATTCAACAGTAGTGGTATACTGAAATACTTATATAAGTTGTATTTTAGGTACTTTGGATGGCTTAAGAAGAAGATAAAAAACAAAACACATCCTGAGGGATCCATAGCTGAAGCATACTTGGTGTTTGAGATATCGTAGTTTTCTTCATATTACTTCGGCGATGATGTGCCTTTAATGTGCACAAGATGTCGACGTAATGAAGATGACAATGACGAGCCACAAATGCAACCTACTTTATTAGTTTTTCAAACCCACGAAACTCTAGTGGGAAGTCGTACACAGAGGTACCTAACTGATGAAGAGTTGCACGATGCACACCTTCACATTTTGTTGAATTCTAATGAAGTGCAACCATATATCAAGTAAGTCCAACATACGGCATTTTGTATTGTAATGAAGTTAATTGGGAACTTAGTGCTGATGAATATCATTCTCACAGTTTATTCAAATAACAACAATTATAAGAAAATCCCACTTTAACAGACGTGGAGATAGATGCCTTGATTGAAGCTCAATTTATTTGGTGGTTCAAAAAAGCAATAAGAGCGTAAACTTGCCTCTTGTATTATATACTCATCTCCTTGAACACATCTTACACAATATGGTTCCTATGTTGATCGAGTTTGTAAAAATTAATGTAGGTTAATATTGTACAAATCTTCAATGACGAATGCCAAGTACACATATTCCACTTGGCTCAACTGCCTTTAAGAAAAGTTACATCTTGGTCTGTATTCAGAGTTAGTAGATTTCTATTTCACACATAGAAAATGTGTAAAGGGAAAAAGACTTTCAACTGTGGCATTTGCGTTAAAGGGAGCAGGAAGGTAAATATGAGGACGATTATTATGGAATCCTCTAAGAGATTATTTACACTGAATATCTTGGAGAGCCGCTCAAACAATGTATGTTGTTCAAATGTGATTGACTTGATAACACCCCTCGAGGAACACTTTGTCCCAAACTATGTCCATTTGTAAAGGTGAATGCCACTCGAAGATATAGAAAATATGATCCATTCATATTTGCTAGTTCTGCAACGCAAGTTGTGTACATGAAATACCCAAATGAAATAAGAGATAAGTCCAACTGGGGGGTTGTTGTACCAAACAAACCTAGACATAAAGTGAATAACGAATTCACTTTACCAGTTGCATTTCAAAAGGAACATGTATCTCACGTGACACCAGTGAATGACACAATTCCTGCAACTTTGTTGAGTCACAAGGAAGACATTAAAGTTGTTAATGAGGAAGGTGCAAACGAGGGAGGTGCGAAGGCAGAGTGGGATGATGATTATGAATATATTGAAGACAAAGTCGTTGTTGACCATGAAGATTCTGATGAGGACAATGAAATTTAGGATGATGACTAGTCTTTGTTGAATTGGTGTAGCTTTTTCGTTATCTTTATGTACAAATCATCATCATATGCATGTAGTATTTGTTGAATAAACAATGATACAATTGTCATTGTATGAGTTATTAATATTATTTCATTCTTGTATTTTATGTTATTTGATCACCACGGTTTGTATGTTTGCCATAAAGATGTTAGGTATGCAACGTGGACGCAGTGGTGGACGTGGTAGAACTTAGGGAAGAGGCCATAACAACCAAAGTGGCCAAGCAGAGGAAGAGTTGCAGGGATGGCAAAACTACCAAGACATCCCTCAGAACGCTTTTTCTGATCCCAACAGCATCCAAAATATGCAATTCACCCAACACGTACCTGAAAACATCCCGCAGGCTGACATGGGCTTCTTCCAGTCATAAAGACCTCCTAACACTTACATGCAAGGAGCATTTATAGGTAACCAATTTGGCTCCTACATCCCTATACAACATGTCATTCCACAACACAATGAACAAAGCAGTCGGGATCATAGTGAAGGTATGTCAATCATGGGAGCACGTCCAACAAGGTGCTTACTAGGCCAGATGGTAAAGAGTAAATGACTATACATTTTGACTTTTGTATATTCATAACCCAAACATACATATAAATATGTTTGTACGTTGTCAACACAAATTTGTAACTGTCTTTCTTACTTGCAGCTTCTTTCTATATAATGTGGTGTTTAAAATAACGAAGATATTTGTAAGCAAATTTCCCATGCCTTGGCCAACATGGGGTAAAGTCCCTAAATCACAATGGGATATATGGTTCGGTAAGTTCAAGGTAAGCTAAATTCATAACTTCACTATGTCTATAAATATATTGTTCACTAACATATTGTTTATGTTTTGCTCACTTTTATTTTACAGAAGCGTTTCTGTTAGGCTCCAGAGCATGACTCCCAGATTAGGAGGGACTTTGAGGAGAAGGGGGCGAGTAGATTGAAGGACACATTTGGGGAGCTAAGGAAAAGGGGCAAGCAGCCTCCGTGGTTGTCTGATAGCACTTGGAAGTCACTTCAAGAGTACTGGGCTTCTGAAAAATTTCAAAAGGTAAGTGCACAAGCAGAGAAGAACCAGAACAGTGATCAGGATGGCTTAGGTCCTTCTTTGCATACATGTGGTTCAATCCCATTCAGCGAGCAAAAGAGACATTTGGTAAGTATGAAGAACTCTCACTTATTTTAATTTATTACATTCTATACTTTGTATGTGTTTTACTTTACAATGTACGAATGAGTCTCACATATTTCAACTTATTTACATATTGTATAGGCCAAGAAGCTTCAAAGGGAGCCGACTGCAATAGAGCTATTTAAAGACACTCATCAACATGAGGGGGACAATACATGGGTGGATAAAAAATCTAAAAAAACATATGTAAGTAACATGCGTTTTTTACGTGTTCAAAAGATTCTTGCTCCGTCGACGTTACTAGATCTGCAACATTTAATATTTTTGAACTTATTTTGTAGACGGAGCATCAATAGAAATGGGAACAGATCAGGAATTCTCAATCCTTGACAGATCCTAACTCTCCACCATCTGAAATTCCATATGAGACGGAGCTATAGGTGCAAGGCAACTTAAACAAAAAAGGCCGCATGTATGGACTAGGTTCAGAAGGGGTGATAGTGAAGCACTTGTTCAAGTCCACAGCAACATCCAGGGGCAGCCAGGAGGCAGATGTACGAGAGACGGTCACCCAATTGAACAATGAGTTAAGTTCAATGGCGGAGTTACATCGCCAAACTGAAGAGAGGAACCGTCATTTAGAAGAGAAAGTGATGATGTTGAGTAAACAACTGAGTAGGGGTGCAAAACACACGGAGTGAGTTCATTAGATCTCAACAAGCATCTGGTTCTGCATCACACCCATACCCTTCTTCGCGCCCTCGACAGCACTGCCGATCTACTTATGCTCCTCCTCCTCCTCCTCCTCCTCCTCCTCCTCAACCTCAATGTCAAAATGATGATGGTGATAGTGATGGTGATGGTGATGATGATGGTGATGATGATGGTGATGATGGTGATGGTTATGGTGATGGTAGTAACCATGGGTATGATCCGTACTCTACTTATAACTATTTCAACTATTAGAACTTCTAACATTCGGCAAATTTCATGTTGTGCTATGTATATTGTGTATAATGGTTTGGATTTGTGTGTGCTACGATCATCTGGATTTTTTAACATTTTGTAATTGTGATGTTGAATGAAAGTAACCATGTGTGATGATTACTTTTGGAATTGGGTTGAATGTCGATGCGTTTATATGCAAAAGAATACTTGTACTGGTTGAGTTGAATTAATGTAACCACGTGTGGTGGTTACCTAGTTTGATTCATGTACCACGTGTGGTGGTTGTAAGTTTTCAATGCAGGTTTTGTGTAAATTGTAATTCGGGTTGGATGAAGGTGTCCTTTTTTTATAAAATTTTTTCAAAAATTCGGGCGGATATTCTGACCGCCAGCAACGGAGTTCCAACGGAATTCCGTCGGAATTTCGATAGAAAAATGGGAATTTTTTTTCCAAAGTTCTAGCAGGATGGAGGCGGCGACGGAGCTCCTGGCCGTCGGATGCAAGCTTTTCCGTCGGTAGCTTGGTCCCACGGCCGCTTTTTCCGTCGGAACCGTGCAGACGGATTGTAAGAATCCGTCGGAACGTGATCCCGACCCGTATTATTCCGACGGCTGATTTCCGTCAGTTATTCCGACGAAAAATCATTTTTTCGATGAAAAAAGGAGCTATTTCGGTCGTAATATCCATCGGAAAAATCAGAGTTTTTAGTAGTCATATTTTGTCTCCAAATGACCTTGGCAGATTTAAAGATTACAAACAAATCAAACAAAGGGTTAGACGTATTATTTAATAGGTAACTACGAGCCTGTTTATTATCCTTTTCGAATTTCTTCTTTGTGGCTTCGTCAAGAGGAATAGGAGGTGTTTTAGGAATAGTAGGAGTTGCAGGTTCAAAATTTGGGTTGCCTTCATCAGGGATATCGGTAGTAAGCACGTAGTCGATCTCAAGTTGCTCAAAGCACAGGAGCAACTTTTGAGACCAACGTTTATAATTGGTTCCATCAAGAGGTTCAATTTTGTAGAGTTCGGGGAGAGTTCTTGGAGCAGCAGCCATTTAGTTAAGCTTTCAGATTGTTAGAAATACGAATAGTGATGGCTACTGGAAGGACAGGGGGATGAACTGTGTCGTGGTATGAACCACTAACCAGAAAGCTTAATTCGCCCGACTTAGGTGCAAATCGTTATGGCGAAAAAGCTCCCCAAGGTTTAACACAGCAGGTTTTGCACTCGTGCATTCGAGGGAGAAGGTTTGGAGTATAACAACTTCTATGCCCAGGAAGTAGAGAGGAGAAGAGAGAATTTGTTTTTCTGTATTTGTTTTAGAGTTGCAGAAGAACCCTTTATATAGTGGTCTGATGAGGCATTAGAGCCATTGAATAGCCATAATTTAGAGGAGGGAAAAAGGGTGGAAAATCAAAAACAAGAGAGAATCATGTAATTAACGCAGTAAAGGGGGAGAGAATCATGGTGATTAAGGTAGAGATGGAGGAAGATTCAGTCAACTAATCGTTAGGATTACGACAGCTCATACGCAATCAGTCTAGTGAGAATTTCTCCAAAAATATAGTGTAAGGTCCAAGCCCTTAGCCCGCGGCGTGCCCAGCCCGGACCGAATGAGCGGGTGGCGGCAGCGAGCGCGTGTAGCAGCCCAAGTCCCCTCAAACCCCCCTTAAAACGGGGCTTCAAGTTATTCGACAAGTGCAAGAAGAGTGGGATATATAAACTCTTCATGCCACTACCAAAAGTTCCATGTGATACAACAAAAGCGATAGAGAGAGTAAGTGAACACCCTTTTGGGGTGCCATTACTCCAACATTTTAAACTCCATATAATGCATATATGAGTTACATAATTATTGTCAAGTTGTTTCAAGGAAAACATAGCTATTTTATCATGTCCTAATTTTATTATTTATTTATTTTTTTATTTGCGCCCACGATAGGTCGTTGCCAAGTTGGAAAGAACTATGTCCAAGTAGAATACAAAGACATGGAGATAGCAACACTACAAGAAAACAAGCTTTAGGCAAAACATAAAAAGTATTAGTATAAGCTTAAAAACTGTTGCCTTAGATGTAAGGCAACATGATGTAAAACGTTGCCTTTAGTATGCGCTGCAAGAAATCTATGGCAACACTTTTTCAGCTATGGCAACACTTGCTTAGAAAAACATTGTCAAAGAAATTTTCAATGCAACAATTGTTCGGGCAACATTTGCAAACCTATTGCAACATTGAATGGAACAAAACATTAATCAAATCGATGTTTGATGTTTTCCGCACTTGATTTGTTTATGCTCCTGTAGAATTGATATATACTTCCAGCTACTTATAGACAAATCCACATAACCAACTTGCTTAATTGGACCGCAAAAAACCTTCCATTCATAGTGGAGTACAACCACAAATTGAAATGATCATCAGTGGGATATTAACAAATAGGTTATCAACGAACTTTCCCCCTCCAACAAAAAGTAAAGAGCTCTACACTTAGTGAGCTGTACATCTTTCTCCACATCCAAAATACATGTAACTGTGGTTTATGATTTAGTCAAATCTCATACACAAAATACATACAGTGTGTACAACTGTATATCCAAAATAAGCACTCCTTTAATTCGGTCTCTCCAAAAAATCCATCATGTCGAATGCAACATCAAAAATGTATAGGAAGACCAATAGTAGTTAGCCTGCACATGAAAAAGAGAACACTTATGAGAAATTGAACAACATTTTTATTTATGCAATAGAAATATTTAAATACAGTACTAGTAAGAGGTAAGGCAAGGAAGTGATTCAGCACCATTAATGATGTAGGGCATGGGGTTGGGAAAGCATGGTAGGTAAACCAACTCTCAAATGAGCCTTCACACCCTTCTTTGTTCTATCGAATGAATCTTCAAACTTGTAGATCCATTTTTATTCGTATAAATTCAATCAAATGAAAGAAGGGGGGTGGCCATCCAAAATACATGGAAAATAATTAGACTAAGTGTTCCTTTTTTTCTTTCCAAACTTTCCCGTGGTAGATAATATAAACGAAAATAAACACAACAAAAGGAAATTTAACTTTGGCGGCCATGAATCATCTCTTCTTTCATGATTTGTGGACAAGTTGGCTATTGATGTAGCTGGGTTTCCTTGTCCTTAGAAAATGATGTATTAAAAAGTAGGAGGCAACAGAGTAAGAAAAAACAACACATTCCTAAAAACCATAGCTACGCACAAAGCATGTAAAAGAAAACAATATGCCAAAAGAATTCTAGATCTTAAGAGATCTCTACCAAGGTTCACATACATAGGTAAACAGTCTTCAATCCTCTCTACCCTTTGTCTCCCTCTCATTCTCTCTCCACGCCGAAAAAATTCAAAGGAATTTGACATGGGTGAAGTTAAAGGCTAGGAACTCAACATTATAGGTAAGAACATTCTCAAATTTATAAGCTGAATTGTTTACCTAGTATAATATTCATCAACTAAACATATTAATTGCAAGGTTCATCGGAATATATGTGGATTATACAAGTGCCCTAGGATAATATCATAGTTCCTGTATCACACCATCTGAATGTATGTGCTCTATGATTTTGTACTTCCTGCTCATTGTGTATATTCTTTATTTTGTCACAAATATGTATTCACCGACGTAATTAATGAAATTAAACTACAAGGTAAAACAAGTCATCATGATCACATATTAACTCATCTGGAGAACCATGATTGATTTAAGCTTGAAATTAATAGTGAAGGCTTCAGCCATACAACAAAGACTGTATAGACGGAAATATGGGATATAAATTTACAGCAAAACTGTTTTAAGACAATAACTAGGAGCCCGTTAGCATGCCGAAGTTACTAGCTTGCAAGCATGATGATTCATGTGTAAAACCATTTGATCAACATAAATTTTCTAAGAATTAGCTAAAGCCCAAGGTTCATGAATTAGCCAAAGAATCAGCTAAAGTCCAATGTCTAAAAATTTGACCACCAAGCACAATGGCTGATGTTCTATATTCCTTCCTTTCTGTTTTCTGTTTCTTCTTCGAATCTTGTCAAATTCTTTTGTTGTATATAACCAGGCAGACAATGCTTTTCAAATTTAGGATCCAACAAAACAACTCCCATCCACACAGGGAATTAGAGATGGTATAAACAAGGAAGAAGGACAACCTTCTTCACTTGAATTGGCATCCTACATCCACACAGCTAACAGAACAAGGCAGACAGAGAGGCTTCAAGAACTGAGATACATGATGCAAAGGGAACTTTTAGATGACAATACTTTGAAAAACGAATTCACTAAGAAAACCTTCAAAAACTGTTGAATAACTCTGCATTCCAGCATAAACAATTTCATCCCATCCTCAAACATCCCAATTCAGAAACTTCAAATCAGACCAAAAATATGAAACATCCCAAAGTCCTGCCAACTGACTGTCACATCACACCTATATATAATGCTTGACTAGCTGTCCTAAAATCTTAGTAACACCTAGCAGAAACGTCAAGGTAGGGAATATGAGATGCTTGAAGAAAGAAAAGCTAGACTTACAAATGACAGTAAGCTATTCAAATCAGTTATATGAAGCAAAACCTCACAAGAAAAGCGAAATTAAACTGACTGGAGCAAACAGAAACAAAGTATTCTCATCCTATGTAAATAGAGGAACAAAAATTCAGGAAAGAACACAGATAAACAGATGGCTGCTGAAGTTCGAATGGCCACACCTGAACTGAGACTAACGAAGGTCGAATGGCTGCTGAAGTTCCAAAGAGAGAGAAAGCCCAGATGAATTTAGGTATAGATGATGTAATCTACACGAAGTTGGGGGTGAATTCCCAGGACAACTTCAAGAACTCGAACCGTAGCTTCCCCAATGCATCTTGTGCTGATGTTGAAGGCGAAATTGGGATATAATATACCAGACTCAAACGAAATTAACCTTGAATTCGACTAAAATGGAGGACATCATGGAGCCTTAACTCAGATGCAACTTCATAGGCGAAATGGAGAACACCATCTGCCGAAATCTGAAAACCCCATTCGTGGTTTTGGGGTTCACGGCTTCTACCCAAGAAAGCAGGCTATTTTGATTATTTCCTTTCAATTCCTTTCCCTTTTTGCTTTTATTTTTACCAAGTAAATGAAATAAAGTGCGCCTCCACGAAAATTTTGGAGATTGCGCTACTGTTACAAAAATGAAATGCAAAAAACGTTGCCTTGCTATGTTCTGGCAACACTTTTTTATAAACTGTTGCATTAGGTGTAACTCTATTGTAACATGTTTAAGACTGTTGCTATAAGGTATTTATTGTAACATTAACAAAAAATGTTGTCCAAATGAATGTTGCAAAAGCCATTGTTTCTTCTAGTGCGATATCAATTCGACCTTGTGAGCACTTTTATATAAAGTGTACTAAAAGACTTTTCTATGGGTTGCTATTGTGGGGACATAAAATGGATGGGTATAAATTCATATGAGTATGATTTGGATGTAAATTTATTACCAATTTGATATAAATTGGTTTGAAATCCATCATGTTACGTTAAATTTGAATTATTGCATGTTATAATTGAATTTACAAAACTATTCATGGAACGAAAATTTTACAATAATTTGCAAAATCATTTCACGCACTTTATTTTTATAATAGAACTAGAAAAATTATAACTAGATTTTGAGAATGTTGGTTGGAATAAAAGTTAAAAGGTTGAAAAATCCCGTGAATACTGGATAGGAGTCTTAGTTTCGAAATCATGTGGATATTGATTGAGCATAAATACTATAGTAACCCAAAAAAAAAAAAGAACAAGGAAGTGCGTGATTATAGGTTTACATCTATTCTATTTCCATCCGTCCTTTTTTCCCCCGATCCATCAATAATTGGACTCGTGGCGCACGCTTCGATGGTTTAATTAATGGTCGACTGAAGGATAGAATGTTCAACCATACGTGTCTCCTTGTACATAATATTGAATTGTTATTTTAAACTCCATATAATGCATGTATGAGTTACGTAATTAATCTCAGGCTGTTTCGAGAAAAATATAGCCATTTTAAAATGTACCATTTTTTAATTTTTTTTGTTTTTATTTTTGTTTTTTTTTGGAGGCCCGCGATAGATCGTTGCCATGTTGGAGGCAACTATGTGCAACAAGATAACGAAGAGATGGAGATAGCGATATCAATTCAACCTTGTTAGCATATTGTACATATAAAGTTCACGAAAGTGTACTAAATGAGTTTTAAATGGGCTGCTATTGTGAGGGATATAAAATAGATGGATATAAATTCATATGAGTTTAATTTGGATATAAATTTATTACCTATTTGATATAAATGGGTTTGAAATCTATCATGTTAAACTAAACTTGAAACGTTGCGTGTTATCATTGAATTTATATAACTGTTCATGGAATGAAAACTTTACTATAATTTGCAAAATCATTTCACGCACTCTGCTTTTATAATAGAACTAGAAAAATTATAATTGGATGTTGTGAATGTTGGCTGGAATAAAAGTTAAAAGGCTGAAAAACCCTGTGAATATTCAACAGGGGTCTTAGTTTCGAAACAATGTGGATTTTGATTGAGCAATAAATATTTTCATGACCCAAAAAAAAAAAAAAACAAGGAAGAGTGTGATCATAGGTTTATATCTACTCTATTTCTATTCGTCATTTTTGCCCCTATCCATCAATAATTGGGCTCGTGAGTCGTGGCACATGTTTCGATGGTTTACGTAATGGTCGACTGAATGATGGAATGTTAAACTATATATATCTCCTTGTACGTAATGTTGAATCGTTATTTTAAAGTCCATATAATGCTTGTATGATTTACATAATTAATCTCAGGCTGTTCCGAGGAAACTATAGCAATTATAGAATGTACTAATTTTTGTGGGTTTTTTGTCTTTTGTTTATTTTATTGGTTTTTTTTTTTTTTTGGGCAGCCGCGGTAGATCGTTGCTAGTTGGAAGCAACTATGTTCAAGAAGAAAACGTAGGTATGGAGACAGCGATATCAATTCGACCTTGTGAGCATATCGTTCATATAAAGTCCATGAAAGTGTACGGAACTAGTTTTAAATGGGCTGCTATTGTGAAGGATATAAAATAGATGGGTATAAATTCATATGAGTTTAAATTGGACGTAAATTCATTACCAATTTGATATAAATTGGTTTGAAGTCGATGATGTTATACTAAATTTGAAATGTCGCATGTTATAATTGAATTTATAAAAACCATTCATGGAAATTTTACCATAATTTGCAAAATCATTTTACGCACTATTTTTATAATAGAACTGGAAAAATTATAACTAGATTTTGTGAATGTTCGTTGGAATAAAAGTTAAAAGGTTGAAAAATCCCGTGAATATTAGACAGGAGTCTTAGTTTTGAAACAATGTGGATATTGATTGACCATAAATACTATCGTCACCCAAACAAAAAAAAAAGGAAGAGTGTGATTATAGGTTTATATCTATTCTATTTCTATCCATCCTTTTTTCCCCTATCCATTAATAATTGGGCTCGTGGGACGCACTTCAATGGTTTAATTAATGGTCGACTGAAGGATAAAATGTTAAACCCTATTTATCTCCTTGTACGTAACGTTGAATCGTTATTTTAAACTCCATATAATGCAAGTATGAGTTACGTAATTAATCTTAGGATGTTTCAAGGAAAATATAGTCATTTTAGAATATACTAATATTATATTCGTCACTTGTGGAGAAAAACATCAACACAGGCTACTTTTCTACTCACTAATCAAGCAATTTGATTCACTGCAAGAGATCTGTACCGATAGGTGACTGGAAAACAAATTTCTTTATGTATATTTTTATTATTAGAGTCAGCCTTTCAGTATCATACTATTACAAATATATAGTATTATATTCTTTTTTTTTTATCAAATAAGTACGTACTTTCCTAAAACGTAGAAAATGCATATCGATAAAACAGCGTTACATAGATACATGCATATGCAAGAACAAATTAACTAAAATAAAAATATTAACTTCATAGGTAGTGCACATACGCTTCGCGAGGGGCAACATATTCGTTGCCATTAGGGTCCCAACCATCCCTAGACTTGACAACATAACTTTCATTGACAAATGACAAAAGCTGTAATTTCCTCGAGGTAAGTGGCTAATAAATCGTGGGATCAAAATTGCTTGCCGTCACGCGAGTAATTGTTAATATTGTGGTCTATAGGCTCAAACAAGGGGTTTTTTTTTTTTTTTTTCTTTGGGTTCAAATGAGCCATGAAAGAAGTACAATACAATTGGAAGAATGGGAATCGAACCTAGGACGTAATATACTCAGGACCTCAATTTTACCCAGTTAGCTAAAATCTTATCGATAGGCGCTCAAAGAAACACTATGATCCGTTATGTTTGTCTTGTTTAGATGTTTTACAAAGTGCTCCAACATCTTTTTTTTAATTGTTTAACTTTTTTAATTTTTACGCCTCCTCTCTCTCTCCCCTCTCCTCTCCAGTAATCTTCTACGGGATTATAGCCCCAGGCTAATAGCTGCAGCCGTCATTAATTATAGCCAAGGCATATATATATCTTGATGGGGTATTTTTACCCCTCCCTCTCCTCTCCTCTCATCTCCATTAATCTCGTCTCCACAGTTGAAGTGATACATAACTATGAAACTTTAATTCTTTCGAACCATCTTATGCGGATCTTTTGAAAACAACGTCTATGTTAAGCTTGTTCAAACGAATCAACCTTGTTACATCTAAATTTCCTAAAGGTTGGCTCACTAGGACGAGATCCACTGAAATGGTGTCATTGTCATAATTACATAAGCCCTGTAATGGAACTACTGTATAGTAATGAATAGTAATTATATGACTAATGATCAGAAAAAATCTAAGAGATTTTGGAAGTTTCATTTATCCTCTCATCATACCTTAGATAAGATTATGGCTGGTTTCGTACACAAATTCACTTTTTTTGTTTTGTCTATCATGAAAAATAGAAGGATTATTGTTAGAAGGGAAAAGAGAAAGTTGTTTAACTTAGAAGGGTTATTACTTAAGTCGAAATTGTTAAATTTGATAAAGCAAGGCATCCGATAAAATAAATAATAGCTCATGGTGCCTTCTCAAATTATACACTCTTAAAACTAATTTTCATAGAGAGTGATGATATATTTCTTACTACAAGACATTTATTAAAATTAGTATAATATATAATTAAAATCACTAAATTATCAATAGTTACAATAATTATAAATTATCAAGTTTATTCGCCGATTACGGGAACAAGTATAAATAACACTCGAACTAGAACAACCTCATCCACAAATGTATGTTATATATATGTATAATTTTGTAATAGTGAAAATTTATTAATAAAAAACTACTTTCTCATAATTTATAATTAATAATAACTTTTCACTATTCAATCAAGACAAATTATTTAAGAAGTATCTTATAGCAAGACATTGGTAGAACATTTTTATTGCCAATCTAAAACAGTGAAACCAAGCCAGCACGTGCTTTCGACGTACTATTCTTAGTATGTGATAAACAACCCCGCAATTAAAAAAAATGAAAAAGGAATCAAGAAGCAAACTCGATCTTCACATTGGTGATCACAACAGCATCCTCGCCGGCTCTGGGTACCAACTTTACCATCAAAGCATCATCATTGTCAGCTCCCAAATCCTCAATCAAGTCCGTCAATCCAACCCTGAAGGAGTTCTTCACCTTCTTATTCTTCCCACCATGCCTATGGACATGGGGAATGTGCACGTAGCTGCCTGCATATTCACTCTTCAATCTATTTTTCTTAGACGGAATCTCATCTTCATCATTGATGTACACATCAAACTTGACAAATTTATCCTTCTCAAGCTCCAACTCGATCACAAGCACCTCCTCCTCGTCCTCCTTCTGGCTTGTACTCCTCGATTTCATAGGCCTATTGACCTCTGTCTTTATCACAGACGTTAGTGACTTGGGAAATGTAGTTCCTGATGAGGAGCCTGTCGTCGCTTTCGCGGCCATGGGAGGACTAGAGAATACAGTTGCAACCCTGGATCTTCTAGGGGTAGGTCGCCGTTTGAGCCAGGGGATATCAACATTTTGGTATCCATAGCCAAGTTTCCTTTCGTCCAAGCAATCTCGGACCTTGACTCTTACGGCTCGGGCATTTTCATCAAAGAAAATGAAGGATGCATCCAGCCAATCACGGTCAGTGAAATCCCTTCTTTTACCCCCTAGAGTTTTCCATATTGACCACATTCGGTCTACATTAGAATGAATGCCATAGAAGATTGGATCACGCGCAGAAGAATAGAATGATCCCATGTTTTCACGGTTGGGTTGTGTTGGGTCACCACACCAGTCATGGAGGATATTGTGGGGGACATTCTCAATTGACCCTGCTCCTGGATTAGCCCGGTCACCTAACCTATAGGGTTGTCCTAGGAATAGCCTTGCATTCTTGGCATTGGATACCATTTGGCGATACATGGTCGTGAGGTTGACCGTGATGAGCTCATCGTCAGTCAACTCAGTCTCGACTCCCGTATCATAGTTGAGATCTAATAATGCTGGAGGTCGGTGGCTGGCATTTCGAAGGGGGTCATAGAGGGGGGAGTTTGAGTTTGCATATATTGCAGGCATTTGCATGCCTGCGGGGTTATCCCAGTTCCAAAAAGGCATGGCAAAAGTTGGGTCATCGATCAACTTCCCCAGTATCCTTTCAAAGAAGTAAAGGTACCACCGATGGAAGGGAAAGAAGAACCAAGACGTATGGACTTGGAGGTCTAGATTTGGGAACCCGACTTGGCTATAAGCTCCATTACAATAGGCACAATGCACATTAGCTTGTTGGGTGAAGTTACGAGGGTCGCTAGGAGGGAGGGCTTTCATAAGGGCTATTGCCTTGGAGAATTTTTCAACATACTTCTCGTCAACTAAGTGGGCTGCAGGGCGGACCCTCAAGGGGTTGGGGATGGAAGGAGGCTTAAAATCCACAATCTTAGCCTTTGGGGGGCAACAGTTGAAGGTTGGGACGCCAGGGGGCAAGTCTGTTGGTAGCTCACAACTGCCTAGTTCCGGCGTGGCTATTGGGGCTGCAAAGGTGGCGGGGTGGCTGCCAAGGGTGGTCGCTGCCCCATAAAGGCCTCCTAATCCAATGAGCATATTTCTTCTATCCAGCTTATAATTACTAGTACTATACTCTTTATTCACACTTTTGTTGGGGCCATGGCCATCATTTTTGGTCGCATTGCATGATAGTTTTGGCTTATTTAGGGGGTGGGTTTGGCCTCTGGGGGTGGGAAGTTGTGATGCTTTCGGGAATAGGGGGTTGGAAGCACCAAGAGCGGAGGTTACAAGGGTGGGGGTGGAGGCTGTAGGAGAAAGAGATGCCATAGCTGTCATTAGCTAGCAGGATTCCTAATGCTTATGGGTTGTGACCTTCTACGTGCTTTTATAATCAAATTTGGGAGAGGGGTTGGGGGTTGTTTTGGCTTGCTTACCGCACGTTTAACATATTGGGTACGACATTTGGCTAATTGAATGGACCGACACATGAAGTCAAAAATAATAATTTAGAGTCAAATATGTTTGAAAAATTAACATTAAAATCACATAATTAATCAATTATTGTATGATAAAATTAAATTTAGACCGTTAAATGCAAGGTGTAAATAAATTTTCTTTCCAAGATTTTTAATGAGTGAATTGTCTTTTTTCTATTATTTAATAAAAACTTTACTTTTTAAATATTTTATTTTAGGTAAAGTAAATGAATTCTTAATTCTGAGATTTTTTTTCTTCATATAAATAAATTGATTTTAAAGTTTGTTGGCCATTTATCGACCAATTTTTAACATCAATTAATTTTTCATTTTAGTTCATTATTCCAAAATCATTATTTGTTTTACTTTAGTTCATTATTCCAAAATCATTATTAGTTTTACTAATAGTTTTTGTATTACAAGTTAAAAAATGATTTTTTATTTTCTAACTTTGTTAGGTTTATTAATTTTTAATTTGTTTTTAACCTTAGTTTAATATAAATATCATTGTTCTTGCTAAAAATGGATTTTAGCATGTTTTAAATTAGAGTAATTAGAAAATGTGAATGTTATTATATATCTTGTGACTTAATAATTATGTTGTAACTTGTGATGGATATTAATGTATTGTATTTTTGAATTTGTGAGCACAATAAACTATATTGTGTTTGTTGTTATAATATTAGATTAGCAGTTAATATGTAATAACCCTACAAATAGTATACTTGATTTCTAATACCTAATTGAATGAAGTGCAAATTGTTTTACCAGGTCAATACAAGTGGTTAACCTAGGGTAGTACAAGTCGTTAACCAGGTTAACTACCTTAGTTCTGAAAATGATATAAGATATTGATATTTGTATTATACCAATTGTAATTTTCGAAACAAAACATTCAACGTCCAACTTTCAAGAATGCCTACTCGATCCTCACTAGTAAGTAACAAACAATGTTCAAGTAGAATATAATAATGATAAAAAATATATATCTATTAATCTAAAAGAAATTTCACATGAATACTCGCACAATATTTATTCCCACCATAATATCACGTATAGAATATATATATTTAATTTATTTTTAAAACAAGGATAAATTTTTTTTATATGGAAATATTTAGGGTTTGTGGTTTATTGTTTGAAACACAGCATCCCAAGTTTAGGATTCAGGGTTAATAATGTAAGGTAAGTAGTAGAGGCTTGAAGATTAGTTGTAACATGTCAAATTAGTCCAACTGAAGATAATTAATAATAAATCGGTAATAAAGTCCTAAACCGTAAAGCCTAAAGCCTAAACTATACAATCTAAACTCTACTAGTAGGAACTTTAAGTAGTCAACCCAAATTATAAAGTTGGCCTCTAAACTCAAAGCACTAAAACCTTAATTCTAAACCCTAGCTAGAAACCCTAAACATTGATATATCAATCATATGAATACGAACTAAGAGGCCAGGACCTAAAGTATATAATATTTTATAAATTTATATTAATTAAATTATGTATATACGAATCGATAAGCCCCATCAAAAAACCCTAAATACTAAGCCTTGATCCATTAATCATAGGTTTAAAACTTAATCGAAAATGACCCTAAATTATATATACATATATATGTGTGTAAGGCTAATAATAATAATAATAATAATAATAATAATAATGATGATGATGATGATGATGATATCATGATTATCATCATCATTATCGCTGTTATCGTCAATATTAACGATCCTAAATTATAATTGTAATTGTAATTGTAATATTTTATATATTTATTTATTTATTTATATGTACACATATATATATCTATGTGTGATGGGTATGACTAATAATAATAATAACAACAATAACAACAATGCTCGCAAAAATTGGGCAGCCTTGTCTTCTTCCACGAATGGCTTACTAATTTGCAGGGGCGGCACCATCGAAAACACAAGGGACAGCAACATTAAAAAGAAAACACTCTGGGTAATAAAAAAGGATACGCAACACTTGCTGGTAATTTTCTCAAAAATTGGTGGAAAACGAAGTTTATGAATGTTATAAGTTCTCAGTGTTTTGCTTGGCGCATTCCCTATTAGCATTCTTATACCGAGGTAAGTATGGCACCCACTTGCCCCTAGGTGCGGCCTACTGTGGCTGTTAGGAACGAAATGTTTCATGGGGACGACCGAGCCTTGTAATAGCAGCCACTAAATTCAAAGAAGCCCTCAAATGGCAAATCCACAATGGTCGTACAATCAAGATTCTCGAAGATAGATGGTGCAATAACATCAAGTTGAAACTTTGTCGCTATGTCGATCCAACACCTTAGGAACATAGACCCGTTTCAGCATTATTTAATTCAACCAAAACAGGCTGGAATCTTTCGATAATTAGAGCGCTATTTACAATCAAAGTGACCTGGAATATCCTTCAGCACCCAGTATGACCTACAGACAAACCGAACCAGCTTTACTGGTCCCCTACATCTACGGGCAGATACACCACCAAGTCGGGCTACCAGTGGTTGCGGACCAAAGACAAATCCCTACCAAACCCTCGAGAATCCAAAATGTGGAAAATCCTCTGGTCCTTGCAAACTCCACCAAGATGGAAGGCGCTAGTTTGGAAGGCCTATCATGATGCACTACCTATAGGCTGCAACCAAAAAGTCAGGAAACTAGCGCACTCATACGTATGCCCAATGTGCAACCTTGAGGAAGAAACCACTGCACATATTTCCAAGGATTGTTGGCTTGCAAAAGACTCTAGTGGAGCTCCCCACTTACACTTCGAATTGATGCAAATCCCTATGTCCCTTGGAAATGTTGGATATGTGACTGGTTACTCTATCTGGCCCGTCAGGACACTACAGCAAAGCTGAAAGCCCGCACATTTGTTGCTATCGCCTGGAGCATCTGGCTTACTCTTAACTGCCTATTGTTCCAGGCTAAGTCCAACCCACAATCAATATCTCAGGTAATACTGCAAAATAGTTTCGTAACATTATTGTCCAATTCTTGGTATCCTCCCCAAACTCAGCAAACGATCACTCATAGCACACAAAACACTTCTGCTGTATACTGGGGACATCACACAACAGACCCGATTATCATCATACAAATTGCCGGCATATATAGCAAAGTAAATCAGTGGACCTATATCGCAGTCTTGGTGCAAAGGCGGGAATTAACGTGCTTACATATCAGGAACAACAGCCCTGCACCTTGAAGCTACTAGCCACAGCCCTAGTCGCCGAAAAAGCACTACAGCTAGTAGCACAATGCAATTGGCAGGCAATCGAGATCAGAACATGCAATCTAGCCCTATTAAAAGTACTAGGACATGAACTTAATACTGAAGTAGGTGTTTCTGTAGTACTGGATCATTGCTTTAGTCTAAAGAATAATTTCACTAGTTTTACATTTAAGAAAGCAGATAAGGAACAAATCCAAGGTGTAATAACTCTAGCTCGACAGCTACGATTGAACTCCTTGTACTTGTTTTAGCCTTATAGCAATGAAATGCCATACCGTTCAGACCCCCAAAAAAAAAAAAGTTCGAAGTCTTTGGAAAGGTACAATAATTTAATCTTTTATGTTCGTACAATCTTATGAACGCAACTAATCTGCATGACTACTGCTCCTAGTCAAGGTCGGCTACACGTTGTGGAAAAAAGGAAAGCCACCTACTGAGGCCATGTTTTTTTTTTGTGGTTCAAATGTTCAATGGATCCATTCCATTCGTCCCTACTCTCACCCACTTCTTCCTCCCTTTCTCATTTCTTTTCACACTTTAAAAAAATAGCACCCCTTCCCACTCTTACATATAACTACTCTTTCCCATATTTTGAAAACTTTTACAATTTTTGTAATTTTGTATAGTCTGATAACAATTATGAAAAGTTTTATTTATTTTTAGGATATTATAGAAATATTTGTTAGTTGTGTCGGAAGTTGTAGATGAAATAAGTTTTGTTATATATATTGAAGAATGATTTTTTTTTTGGGGCATTGTTAAGCAAACGCCAGTTGTTCGTGATTGATAGATGTTTTGGGTTTAATTCTGTATATGGAAGAGCTGCTTAATTTTTTTTTTTTTTTTGGGCATTGGTTACAAAATATTTGTTATAGGTCACCAAAGCGTGGATGGTTGTTACTGTGTATGTAACAGATTTATTTTTTATTCATCGCAATTCGTGACAGATATTGCAGATGTTTTTTCCGGCATAATGAATGATTGCATAAAGTTTTTGGGCATTGTTCGCAATTCAGGACAGGAAGTGTAGATGTATTTTACGTGTATTTTGAGTAGATGTTTCTTTCCATGTGCGTTAGTAACAAAATATTTTTTTCTGAGTAGAGCAGATGACATAGGAGGGGCCGATAGGTGTGACGTGGCCAAAAAAGGGAGCCTGGTGCAAGTAGCTGCCTCCTAACCGGCGTCTCTCTCTCTCTTCTTCCCGATGTATGACCGCGGCCCAAACCAACTATGAGATGGCGCAACCCAACAAAAATAAACGATATTTGTTCAACATATAGCATCAAATTTAAATTCCCAATTTTAGCAACAACTACCGAAGTTTCGTCACCTACGGAGAAAATAACAAATCTGGTTAACATATATTTCGTACCCGAATCAAGAGAGAAAAATATTTTTTCAGTCTAAAAAATTTTTATCATTGGTAATTGCTATCACAAATGAAAGATTACATTTAAAAACAATACACGTAACTTACACCAACTCTCCTATTTCATTCAACTTCTTCCCACTCCTTCCCCCTTCCCACTCTCACCCATTCCACACCTGCAATTTCCCAATGAAAAGAATAGGGCCTAAGTATTCAAAACGAGCCGAATTGAATCAAATTATCTTCTTTGAAGGTATTTGGTAGCCAACGAAAGTTCTGTTTGACACGGCCTTTGCCTTTTCTTCATTGTACGTATAATAATCAACTATTATTCTTTTCTCAGTGCAATCCACGAGATAGTTTTTGAATTTTCATATGTATTTCTTTTGTATACATACGTACATACATACATACATACATATACATAGATATAGATATACATACATACATACATACATACATACATACATACATACATATAGATATATACAAATATATATACATATATATAGATATAGATATATATCGATACACATACATGCACACATACATACATACGTCTGTATGTACATACATACATATAATAATAACAATAACAACAACAGCAATTAATTAACAATAACAATACATTATCTAATATTTAATGAGATGTACATAGGGAACTATAGAAGGTTAAAAATAGCATCTCGAATTTTAGAAATTGCTCACATATACACACATGCGCATATACATACATACATATACATAGATATACATATACATATATACATACATACATACATACATACATACATATAGATATATACAGATATATATGCATTTATATGGATATAGATATATATTGATACACATACATACATACGTACGTACATACATACATATAACAACAACGACAACGACAACAACAACAACAACAACTAATTAATAATAACAATACATTATCTAATATTTCATAAGATGTACGGAGGGAATTGTAGAAGGTTAAAAATGGCATCTCAAATTTTAGAAATTGCTCAATGATGAAATTATACCCCAACATGTGTGAAAGAAAAACAAAAGGCTAATAGGGTTTAAGAAGTCAAAATATGCCCAAATTGACAATGTTCGATGTCCAGTGGAGATCCACTCAAGAGACCATAAAATTATCGAGTCTAGGTATTAATACTCTTCATTGAATAAGCTTTTTAATGACATATAAACCACACTTTCATAAAACCTAACCCACACCAAAATCTTACAATGTCCTCATTGTGGGAACTAAGGCGCTAAAAAGCAATCACATCAGCTATGCAACCGTAAAATCACATGAAACCACAAATATATACAAATTAGGACACGATAAAAATCAAAAACAAAACTAAAACCAAACACAAAATCACCAAAATCAAAATCTCAAAGGAAAACCAAAAACAAAACTAACTCTAAAACAAACCAAACCACTAAATGACCAAAAATCAAAACCAAACCAAAGCAAAATAAGACCCAAACACCAAAAAATCAAAAAGTAAAATAACTAAATAAAGAAAAACAGAAACCAAAACCTAACAAAAGAAAACAAAACCAATCAAGGCCAAAACAAACATAATCTCCCAAAATAAAAACAAAACCAAACCAAAGACTTGCTAAACACCAACCTAAAGCAAAAGAAGCCTAAAACAAAACAAAATAAAAAAGAAAGAAAAGCTAAATACAAAAGAAAAACAAAAACATTAAAACACCAAAAAGGAAACAAAAAGAAACTATTAAACAAAAACAGAACCAAAGGAAAACCAAAACTCACCAAACTAAAGAAACAAGACACCAAACCAAGGGAACAAAACACAAATTCAAGGAAACCAAGCAATGAAACTAGAACATACACAAGGACAATCCTAGATATTCACAACTATTAATTATTCACAAAACAAGAGCACAACCAAGGGTGATCATAGCCCACACGGCTCAACATATCCCAAATTGTTCCTCAAGATTGATCAACTGTATATTTATAGTCCCAAATATCCACAACTAAGTACGAAAAGAATAAGAAAGAAAAGTTAGTACGATCATACCAGGTCAGATGCAAAAGTACACCTAAGCTATACCTCTGGAAATCCACTTAGCTAGAGGTCTTTGGAGCATCAGCCACTCCATATTAAGCTAAAAAATGCTTCTCAAATCAAAACTCGTTAAAGCACGTAGCAGCTTATCAAACAAAGAAGTCCAACTCTTAGTCACATAGAAACAGTGAAAAGCAGTGAGTTGGAGCCAGAAAGAGTACATCCACCTAGCCAATAAAGCACAAGTAAGGGCCCGCTTCAACTTATCAAATAGTTGAGCCCAATCAAAAAGGAAATGAACATACTTAGAATGAGCCAGTATTGAGGTCATTGGTCTAGAAACTATATCATCATGAACGAACAATCTAGGCAAAATAGTGGGTGCAAAGTTCACAAATCTATTATGTCCCATTTGCATATGAGTCTTGTCTGAAGCAAAATTCTTAGTGGCAACGAACTCAGATTCAACAAATTCAGGCTTGCAATATTCAAAAAGGAAGTCAGTTTGGATGGGGTCAAAAGAGAAGGACTCATGGTCAGCACAAAAACCATCATCAGAACTTTCATGTATATCAAACTCACAAGATAAAGATTCATATTCTATATATAGAAGATTATCATCCAATTTAAATAGAAGGTCATGAATGATGGGATCAAAAGAGAATGATTCATATTCAACATGAAAACCCACATCAAGATCTTCAGTAACATCAAATCCACATGAAAAAGATTCATATTCTGCATAAAGAATATCATCATCAAAGTCCAAAATAGTGGTTTTAGTTACCTCATCGCATAACTCCTATGAAATATCCTCTTGTGACTCATCTAAATCATGAGGCTCAACTTCAAGTGTGATACTTATATCTAACTCACTAACAGTATCGGATTGTTCACCCACCTCAAACTCACAAAAGTTGTTCAAAGTGGTGGGTGGGTCGGCAAAAACTAGGACATCATCAGTGATGCCCTTAGGTGAGCTAGTGCGGGATGCAAGGTCAGGTGATAGAGACATGGGGAGGACATAATCTAAATCGACTCCAAATCAACTTTTAAATGAAGAAGCAGGGGAAAGAAAACAGAAACATAAACCAAACTAAAGAAATAATCAACTTAATCATCCAAACTGAGCTAAAATTAACCAAGTAATCAATCAAAATAGGGACTCAGAATAATAGCATCGAGTAAACTAGAGGAAACAAACTACTAAAATTAACTCAACTAAGGGCATATTTGCATCAACCACGCTAAAGGAAACAAACCACTAACATAGGGTAAAGGCTGAGAACAGAACAAAGGAGCATAAATTAACCCAGAGTCGACACTAGAGTACTGATGCATCCAAATAAAGCATATTGAGCATAAATCAATACTTGGTTCATCCAAAACTAGAATATACTTAGTTCATCCAAAACAAGCAGAAACACAGAGTAGCAGGGAGTTTAGGGCAAACCACTGAGAATCATCTCAGCTAATCCTTCAGCATTTCAGAACTGAGCTTCAAAGCTTACCAATAATGGTGGAAGCGCCACTACTGATGCTACAACCAAAATGAAGAACAGGGGATAGGGGAATTTCGAAATTACTCAAAACTAGCCCTAAAAATGTTATAATTACAACTAAAGTTCCTGAATAGCAATTCGAAATCAGCAAATCAAAGCCTGATTGCATGAAATTAAAGGTTGAAAACAGATCTAAAATCAAAACCCAAACTGAAAACAAACCCGAAATTTCGAATGACTGAAATTAAAATGAAATTAAACCTAATATTAAACCTAAAGATTAAACTAAACCTGACCTAAACCCTGGATTGTTACCTAAAATCTTCCAAAAGCTCCGCTACCCTTCAATTTATATAGCTTCCCTTCTCATCTTCACCAACGATTCACACATCATTTGTATGGCGGGATGATGATGTGCTGGCAGCTTGTTAGAGAGGCTGGTGATTGGGATTCGGATGACAGAGAGGGAGTTAGCGAGAGAGAGAGATGGGGTTGAGATGATGGAGAGCCGTGAGGATGAAGATGAGATGATGAGAAGAGGGGGAGAGTCGGGCTCTCTGGAGTGAGCACCAAGAGAGAGGAGAGAGAAGGTGGGGAGATTAAGGGGGGAGTTAGAGTTCACGTGCCTTGCACGTGAGGGCTGAGTTTTTTTTTAGTTTTATTATTATTTTTTTCTCATTATGTTGATGGATGAAATAGGTTCGGTTTGAATCAACTTGGCCCAATTCTTTATTTCCGGCATTTTTCCATCTTTTTCTGACATTTTTCCGTAATTATTCGATACCTAGAAAATAAAATAAAATCAAACAAAAATATAAATATAACAATTATAACGAGCATAGATCGGGTATAAAAGTATCATAAAAATAGCATATTTTTAGCGTGAACAATATTGTTCATTGAATAAGCTTTTCAGTGACATATTATACACTAAAGCCCAATAAGAAATGAAAAACATATAAGTTGAAAATTGGGGCTTGTGCTGAAAATGACATATTGTGACACCCCTACCCCCTTAGGGCTAATGGTGTCAGTGATGTCTAAAATTATGGAACGAAACAGACAGAGTTTCGTACCATTACCTAGGCTCATAGCCTAACTTTAGGTACCTATAATGATAAAAACGTAAAAGATATGTCCAACAAGCTCAGCGGCTACACGCTAGAGATCATAACTTCATG
This sequence comes from Carnegiea gigantea, assembly GCA_029747015.1. Taxonomy (NCBI): domain Eukaryota; kingdom Viridiplantae; phylum Streptophyta; class Magnoliopsida; order Caryophyllales; family Cactaceae; genus Carnegiea; species Carnegiea gigantea. The sequence goes on from JAKOGI010001126.1 coordinate 262,161, forward strand.
GGCTAGAGATCATAACTCCATGGGCCGCATGCACAAAGTACACAAACTATAAAACTCAATAAAAGAAAGAAATAAAAGATACAACTCAACGAATCACATATTCAGAACACTAGGGTTTCCATCCCAAAATAATTAACTTTAACCAAACCAAAAACAACTGACGATTCAGATGGTCGGCCCACACAGCCATTCAGAGCAACTACTAGACACTGTCCAATGAACGAATTTGTTTAGCTTACATATGCTTGAGAGCTTATGAATACATTACATTATATCATTAAACTCATGAGTCTAGGTTTATATACGTATGAATCCTTTTCAAGCAAATGGAAGGTTTCGACTTGGTTTACATAAACAAAGAACTTCTACCTGTCTTTTCAAGAACCTGGGGGAAAGGGAAATAGAGAGGGGGTGAGTTACTACACGCTCAGTGGATAATCCTAATCTCGAACAACAAAACTGGTACATGCAATACTTTTAAGTAGTAATCACACAGAAATTCATATATAATATTAACATATTAAACATACAAGACTGTCCACATTCAATAACACCTTAATAACACCCAACAACTTGAAAGGCATCCCTTCCCACCTTTAATCCAATGCTCAAAGCCTTGCCCTTGACTCACCTCCAAAGTGTGTGCATTAGTAGTGATAGCCATGCACTATTCTTACTTAACATCAACGTATTAAGCATACATGATTTTGATAGCAAGCTGTCTCTTGCTAAGACATAGGCATTAAAGAAAGTCCGTCGTTTGGCTTATACTTAACACTTAACATCAAGAGTTCATTTAGAATTACCACTGGAGTTCTTTTGGCAAAAGAATGGAGTTTAATGCATAAAAAAGGCAAGAACCTTTATTTAAACCAAGTTAAGCACTTATAAAAAGAATGTCTTTCCCGAAAAGTTATTTGGAATTCAAGAAAAGCCTCTTTGAAGAGTGCATGTGCTTTTCCAAACATTAGCACTAGCATAGTCCTCAAAGAGAAGGTTTCAGCTCATAATAAGTAGGAAATCACTTTTTGGGCAATGGATTCACATGTTAGTGCTACCTTTAAGCGAGTCTCATAACTCACAACTCATGGTATACCCGAGGCCTCTCATAGTCAGTGGACTTTTACCCGTGTTAGGGTCTACTATGATTCTCACTTCTGGGCCTGCTCCTTAAGAATTAAGGTACACACATACCGAGTCTACTCCTTAATCTGTGTCCAAGCCATTACCACTATCCTCCTAAGCCAAAACATTTCAGACGCATCTCACTTTTAACACTTATAGCATCAAAATCCCCATTGTATCACAAAAATGGCATTTCCATTCTCACGAAGGCTAAAATGCCTTAATATATAACATCAAGTTGATTTTTGAAAAGCATATAACCGGTGATTTTGGCAAAGCATGCTTGTAAACAAATTAACGGCCAAGTGAACTTCTTGTTTCACATAAAATAGCTATTAAAACTCGTTTCAGAAGCCATCAGTTTATAACATACTCATAGGTAGTTTCACTTAGAGATAATCTGGTACTTTGGTTCTGCAAATCAACCACATGCTTTGGGTTTGCCAAACTCATTTCAAGTGTACAAGAATGAAGCATTTAAGACAAGCTCACAAACTTTACATAGCACTTTACTAATTCAAAGCGATACATTTCCAAGTTTTGGTCGATAGCTCAACCAAATGACAACTTAGCTGAACGGTTCAATGAACCCAATTATCGTTCCTAGTTCAAATGCAATAATAAATCAAGTGTTCAAGATGCGAAGAACAAGCAAACGTCGTTTAGCATGAGGAAGCAGGTTAAGAGCAAGCTGCTGCTCAGTTCATGAACCCAGTTCGCCACTGAACCTATTCACTGAAAAGTTCAGAGAAGTTCCTGTGTCCCCGCTCCACTCCACCGTAAAACATGGCGATCATGAACCACGGTTAACGGAGACAATAGTTTAAATGGGCAGTGGGCAGTATATTATCACATATTCAGGCAGCTAACATGGAACAACACAGTATCACAATAAATCAACACACTTCACAATTCCATTAATTTTCACATAGCCCGAGCTCATTCCTCACAGCATCGCCCACAAGGTGCACCTCAAAACAACATCACTGTCGACCCAAATATCTCAATCAGGCCTCTTCCTCTACCATACTCCGCAATCACTTATAATTTATCGAATAATTCGCAGTTTTATGCGGCCATATCTCGATATCTTTCATAGCCTCAACCAAAGTATTTGAAAAGTTCTGAAATTAGTTATAATTTGAAGAGACTGAAAACCACCCATCGTGAACCCAAGCTAAAGGACTCGGCTTCTGCGTTAAATGGGTGACTTAGGGCTAGGGTCGAGGCTCTCCATTCATCCTCTTCTCACCTTTTCCTCAGCTACTGCTCAACCCAAGGTGGTCGCCTAACTCAAGCCCAACCATCGTCGGTAGTGTTGTTGGGTCGACGGTGCTGCTGGGTTATGACGGTGCTGCTGGATTGTAGTAGCTCCGGATGCTGCCCCTCACTCCCACGTTGCTTCACCAACCTTGGCCTCCTTGCCGCCGTGACCCACGCCGGCTGTCTCCCTTAATTATGGTATTGCTCATCGCCCACCGCAACTATCTCTCTCTCTCTCTCTCTCTCTCTGGCTCTCTCTCTTCCTCACGTACATGCGAAAAACAAGGGCCTCCAACCCCCTTTTTCCTCCTTTTCTTTTATTTTTTTGACTTGATTCACTAAATGCACAAATAAGCTTGGCCCAAATGTGCTAACCTAATTGATTCCGGAATAAAATAGCCCAATTGAAATTTGCTAACTTCGCATAATCCGACACAACCTAATTTTGAAGTAAACTCACTAGTTCCAAGAAATCATGCAATAAATCACGAAAAGTTATAAATTTACTATACATAAATTATTAATCAAAATAAATAATCGAAATTAAAAAACCTCAACTATGACACATATGTTCATTATTTTGCTTTTATCTTCTTTCGTACTTATCTAAAAAAAGGAAGATAGTTCATTAGTAAATAGACACAATGAGCTTTTATGGAAAAAAAGTCACTTAAAACAGAGATCGGATGACAAATTAAGTTCTAACCAAAACAAATTGCAGCCTAGCCCAACCTAGAAAGCCCACCCGGCTTTTGGCCTAAACCGCCCAAGTTCCTCAATAGGGAACCACCTTAGCTCCCTATTTTCCCCCCTTTCTGAGTCATTCAGAGTGCAAAATTCTATCTTTCTCCTACCTTTCTACGTGATCTCTTTTTATTATTGCTTTGATTTCACCATTGCCAAATATGTAATCTTTAGGTAGTGCCCGCACGCTATAATTTATTTACTGTACTATTGTTTACTTTGGACTAAAAATTGTTATCTTTTTGAGTGATTTAATATGATTTATACTAATATGCTGCATGATTGAGTGATGGTATAATTAAAAACTTTGATTTAATTCCCATATTGAATTGTAGAGACCATAAGTGATGATGAGTGATGCAGTGATGCATCCTATCACATCATCATACTATCGCCCCCGAATCTACATCCTCGGTTCAGGATTAACGAGTCAAGATGGTCCCCACACTAGGGATTTCTCGGCAATCTTTCGAAAACCTTTTTGAAGCAAAGTTAATATGTCCATTCGGTGTCCCTTCATTTGTCCTTATCAGTATGATTTGTTTCGGAAAGTGATATAGTTTGTAAGTTTTCTTAAAACTGACTGGCGGCTCTACTAATAACATAATTGTTTTATCTTTTCGTTCGTTTTTATTTTTCATTCTTTTTTGTTTTATTTTTGGCAGAACAGTTATGATTCAAGATGGTGAAGCTGTTTGGACTAGGAACAGGGCCCTACTTTGCCCCAAGAAGCTTATTGAGTTCCTAAATTAGATAGGATATCTTATTCCTGTAACAAGTAGCAGTCACTATTATGGATCAGGATTAGACAACCAGGCTTGATTCTGGTCTAGGGACCTGGAAGGGTTCCTCGATCAGGATTTGGATCAAGTTTCCTGGTATATTCTTATAAGTCTGCAAATTTTGGCTTTCAAGAATTTTAAAAAAAATAAAATTTAACAATCACATTTTTCTAAAAAAATAAATAAAAATAAAACACCCAGCAAAATGAAGTTGAACTATTCGTGAGGGATCGCACCCTCGGCAAGGTGAGTCCGTACAATGGCGACTCCACAAGGGACATTTACTTTAAGTGGGTGAGATTTGAAATTTGATATGGAAAATCATTTTAATCACACTTCTATTAGGCATCCTCCATTTAAAGATGACGGCCTAATCGGAATACACTGCTAGAAAAGACTTTTCTAATGACAAAAAAAGTTGGTCATTAAATGTATTATTTTTCATCGTTAAAGGCTTTAACGATGAAAAAAAATTTGGTCGTTGTCCGTTGTTACTAGTCCCGTCGTTAATAGCTTTAACGACAAAATAAAAATTTTCTTCGTTGTTCTTAGAACGATGAAAAGAGACATCGTCATTATTAGTTAACTAATTAACGACGAACAAAATAATAATAACGATCAAATTGTTCATCGTTTACTTATAAAATAAAAAACAACAATGTAAAATTATTATCATTAACGACAACTTTGGTTCCTTGTTAGGGTTTGAATAACGGTTAACGACGAAATTTTTTTTGGTTGAAAATCGCAATCACCTGATAGCGACCAATTATTTTTCTCATTACTAATTATGTAGAGCCAATGTCAATTGCGTAATCAATATAATAGTACAATCGATTAAATAACTCAAGGAACACTGGTAATACCGAATTTGCATATATATATATATTTATATATATGCATATCTATTGAATTAGAAATCATTAGTTTTTAAATATATGCTATGAAGCAATATAATACCAAAAGCGTCCTAACTCTGAAAAAAATTCTGTAAACTAGAAGTTAAAGTTGTTCTTAAATTTCACATTCAAATACACAAAATGTTGGCAAAAATCATAGGAGAAAACTAAGTGGTCTCACATCTTCAAAGAAAACCGTGGAAAAGCACCAGAACTTGGAATGAGAATCTAGCATCTTCAAGCACCTACAAAATAGAAAAAAAGTATTAAACACGTATTCATAGAGAGAGATTTATGGGTTATGACCGAGCATCGTCAAGAATAGTATAAAACATTTTAACAAGTACTGTATTAAGAAGAAAACCTGCCACGCTCCTCCTGTCCCAACTTTTTTTGTTGAGACTTATGGGTTATGACCTAATCGAGAGATATTGAGTTCAAATCCTTTGAACATGACGCATAATATAGAATATTTTAGCACAAGATACAAAGGACCATATGTCATCCATAGTAAAACTATAATGACTGCTAACTATTATACGAAGTTTATGCTTGAATTAATGTCTTCACTAGTGGATGAAGAGGTAAGCAAATAAATCTTATCCATAAAATTTGATCTTCCCATTCAATCAGCAGCAAATGTCACCAAATTTGCAGGCCACATGGTCTAAAGGACAAAACCCAAATTGCTTAAAATTCATCCTGCAGGTGGAGGTCCTGGAATCAAGAGCATTGCAAAGATACTGGGCTATTTTTAATTGACCCAAGTCACCAGGTTTAAACAAGCTGGTCCAAGCAAACTGGTACATTTGCTTGTTGTTCCCATTATTTTTTCATCAGTAGAATTATAAAACAGAATGAGAGAATGAGTAAGCTAAGCAAAGACAACATAGTTTGCATTAGGCTGCAAGCTGAAGTGGTCAATGTGGTGTGTGTTGGCCTATCCATGGGCCAAATTGAACCAAAAATATAAAAGGGAAGGAGACATGACGGTTCACACCTATACCCCAAGCATTGGAAAGATTTATCCACTAACATCTCTATCGCCACATGTGAACATCTATGAAAGTCATGGCTGCCATTGTACTATCGTCACCATGACCATCATGAAGTTTGAACCTTCAGATCCAACTGACGAAGATCGCAATCGGGCAAACAAAGAGACAGAGTCGAAGAAGGATGTCATGGAGATCTCATATTCTAAAGAAGTGAGATAAATAATGTGACTTTCCTTCAATACTGAATTTGCTAATCCACTTACAGGACAAATACCGAATTTCCCATCCATATATGTTACTAGGTAACGAGGAACAAAGAATGAGGACAAACCCCTAGTAACATCAACGGCTAAATTCCTTATCTGAAAAAGCTTTTCTAGGTCACAGGACAAGTCGCTTTGCATCAAATAATGACCTTCACAATGTGCATAAAAGATGGCCAAGTTACTAGTAAAGACTATAAGAAGGATAACTGAGATGCTTAATAAATATTAAAAGTAGATCATGCTTTGGTCTACTATCTTCTGCCTACCTAATAGTCCAAAGATTTTCCCTTCTAGAGTTACAAGTTAATTACCTAAGGTATCCTTATGATATCCAAGAAAAAGTAAGTTCCCATGTTTAAGAAAAATGATTCAATGAGTGGTATGCAGCCTGCATCGATTATTATCATAATTATTCCTATGATATTTGGGAGTCTTAGAGTACAACGATCTACTTTCCCAGTAAGTCTGGAGTTGGTGGTGTTAGTTTTTTGGCTAATTCAATTTCTCTAAATAACTCCACCATTAAAGCCTAGGAACATGGAATGGTAGTTTGCTTTAACGAATTTCCGGATCCTAAGTTCCCATTCTTCTCAAAACTAACTAAGGTTCTGTTTGGACCTTGGAAAATTTGATGGAAAGAAAAAAATTTAGAAAAGTTACTTTTTTTTTTGTGTTTGGTTTATAGAAAATCACAAAGAAAAAAATATGGAGCAAAGTTAGGTGGAAAAATTGTTTGAAGCAAGTGATACAATTTTCTTTATAAAACTGTGAGGAAAGTTTGAGAAAAATTCGCAACCTCCTCGAACCTCATATTGATTAGATAACATCAATGCGATTCAAGTAGTTCATCAACATTCAAAATTTTCATCCAAATTCTTGTATTTTTTCCTCAATCCAAACAAGAGAAAAAAATTGACTTTCTCCTTGCTTTTTTTTCCTTCACATTTTTTTTCCATCAACTTTTCTTTCCACCTAATTTTCTAAGGATCAAACGGAGCCTAAGTTTCAACAGTGCATGTTCAGAAGGATCCATTGGATTCTTGCATCTCCTAATGGTCTAACAAAAGTCCTAAATTATAGATGCCTACATGTGGAGATACATTGCGCACTAATCCAATATGAAAATGGAAAATTCAAGCCAACTCATTATCTCGCCCACATAGTTGATTTCAACGACCCCAATGATCAAAGACAAGAATGGTTTTTAGAATTATGAGAATTAGTTATTGATCCTGCTTTGGCAAGAGACATCAGTTTTTACAGTATTTACCATCAAAGTTGGGTATCGATTGAACGAGGAAAAACGGTAATGCATTGTGGAAACACTACTTTCGCTTATCACAATGAGGTTAACGAATATATAAAGGTAGAGAGAGCGACTGATAGGCGTGCAAGTGCACGGTGCCATTGTAGCAAATCAATATCGATCTCACAGAGACTAGGTTGATCTATTGCGCTGTATTCCCTCAAGATATGCTAGGCGAATCTAAATTTGAGAATGTAATTGAACTAATTTACTCTCTAATCTAATGGATAATCAATCAAGGAATTTAATCAAACCAAGCAATTTCACGACTTAAGAATTAATCAAACATCTTTTCTTTAGATGGGTAATTCCAAAATCGATAATTCACTTTATCAAACCCTGCTTTCAAGGTAGAACAAAATTCTTATATCTAATCAACTACCATTTCTCAAGGGTTTTTTATTAATCTAAGATCATTAAGATCACGATTATCAAATTTAGAGGTTTCTTAAATGGTGAGACTTTCTCAAGATCTCACTTGCTTAAGTCGAATTTTAGTTTTCCAACATCTAGTGTCACCTTTCAATTTTTCACCACATGTCTAAAACAAGTAAGAAATTCATCAAGTTTCCTACTCATAAATCAACATGTAAGATTCAATAAAACAAACCCAACAAATCCAAAGCACTTTTAGATCTAAACAAGAATTGATTCAATCACAACAACTCAACTCAATTCTAAGATCAACAATCCAAAACTTAGCATAAACATCAACAATAATCTAAAAGCATAAAAATATATAGAGAAAAGAGAAGAGAAAAGAGAAGAGAAGGGAGAGGAATTGCTCAGCCAATGCGCACTTGAACTGTTGTTGCAAAATCCTTGCAATCTTCACCTTCTACTTGCTCTTTCTCTAATCTAATCTAAATCCTAACTAGATAGTGGATTATGTAGAGTAGAATAAGGATGGGATGTGTGTTGAAATGAGGATGAGAGCCCTTTTTATAGCAAAGCTGCTGGAAGTCGAATAGTCATGCGTATAAATGACATTAAAAACTGCTTGGAAGTTGAAAAGTCGGGAGAAAATAAACAGCCTCGTAGACACCACAGATCATGGTGCCAACTGCCTTGGTGTTCTTCTGTTCTTCTCTTTCGTCCATGGGCATGATGATAAGTGCCTAAGGAGTATATAATTGTAGGGTTATTTTGCTGCATTTTTAGGAGAATTATGTGCTTAATGTTATTATTTATACTCCTATTCTCGATTTATGCTTGGGTATAGTCATTTGATGTGTTTTGCAGGATTTTAGGCCTTTTTGCCCAGTATTTGCCCTTTAATGACTGTATTTTGACCTCCCACACGGTCATCCATGTTATGCCATGCCCGTAGATCAAAGAATCAGCAAAAAATCCGATTTCAGCTCAGACAACGGTCAGCCCTTGGTGACTGCCATAAGCTGCGGTGAGCCTAAAACTACTGCCTCTGTGGCTTCCCTCGATTGTGTGGCTGAGGTCAATCAGATTTTTCTATAAATTGGGCATCCCTCAGCTGCCGAAAGGGCAATCCCAATCATCTCATCTCATACTCCTTTCATATCTTCAAGTAGATTAGCTTAGATTAGATTAGAGGGAGAGAGAGATAGAGTTGAAGTGAAGGCTTGCAAGGATTCCATCCCGAGTTTGCGATCGACAGATTCAAGCGTAATTTTTGATTGAGTAATTCTTTTCTCTTCTCCTCTCTTTCCTCTTTAGATTTATCATTTTAGAGTAGTTAGATGTTTAATTTAATCATGCATGAGTAGTTTAGTTTTTGTCTAGGGATTTAGTAGTTTATGAAAGTGTTGTTGGACCATGTTTTAATTTAAAGAATTATGCTTATCGTCATGGTTGGTTTGATTTTGTTTTGTTAAGTGTTTGGATTGTTGTGAGTTGATTTTTGGCCAAAGTTTACTTACACACTTGAAACAACCGAATGAAAAACTGAATGGTGACATTTGGTTGTTGGACTGCTTTGATGAGACGTCACGTAACTTCGTCTCGAAAGAGATATTTGGATGTTAGGAGGGCTAGAAAGTAATCGAAGATATTAAATTTGAATTAAGATAAATTAGTTCGAGAGAACGACTTTTGCTTAGTTTAGGCAAATTAGGTCGATTTCGAAAGAATATGTCAAATTTTTGGATAGATTGCAATCCATCGAGATTAACCGATTACAGAAAAGCACATGTTTATCATTTTGATCCAATCACCTTTCATAACTATACGAATTCCTAGCCATATTTCCTTAATTCATATAGAATTTGCAAATTTGAAGTTGTTGAATCGAACCATTTGAATTAGAATTTTATTTAGCATATCTTGAGGGAATATAACAAGTAGTTCAACCTAGTCTCTGTGGGATCGATCTTGATTTGCTACAATGCCACTGTGCGCTTGCAGTTGTATCAAATTTTTGTCGCTGTTGCTGGAGACTAGCGTCGAATATTGGGTTTTTCCTTATAGGTTTCACTAAGCATTTTATTTTTCTTTGAAAGAAAAATGAAAATAAAAATTGAAAAATTAGAAAGATGAAAACTATTGAGATAAAAAACAATGTTAATTTTCCATTTTTCCCAATTCGAGCTTGACTTATTTTGGAGATATTTTAAGTGCTTAAATGTCTTTCTTGCTCAATGTAGTTGTCGTATTGGTAAATGGAAAATTTTAGATATTATTGATGAGGGTGTGAATAGTAAAACCTGTATTCTTTTAGAGTATTGGGATTTTGATGGTAACAGTGTTGATGATGCATGGTATTTGCTTGAGTAGATTGCTTGGAATTCATTTGAGTTTGAGAAGGTTAGTCGTGTTTTAAGATATTCATTTCCTAATCCTTGCGCATTCTATTCTAGATGTTATTATGCTCATTTTTGGTGTGATTTCTATAATTCTTCTGACCATGATATAAATTCATGTCCTTATTATGCCTGTTGTGCGTAACCTGACTTTGTATTGCCCTATGATAATATTGATGTTGTCCTGACATTACCTAATTCATCCTTACCTTTAGCTAACTGCATGGGGCTCGAGATGGGTGAGCTTTTTGGGGTAGATGTTAGGTTTGGTGTTACTAATGTATATGTTAAGTCGGAAGATATTTTAGATGAGGTGTGTGATCTAGTTAAGACCCCTATGGAGGGGTTATGAAATGTGTTTATGCATGAGGAGTCTCCTAACGTTGGTTTTAATGATTGAGTTTTCCTCAATCCACCTGATCATTCACATGTTTCTCCTATGTGTTCACAACCTTCTCCTTCCCCTGAGTATGACATTGTTGAGTCCGTTGATAATTCTATGATTTGTGATGCTAATGATGATTTGGGCTATGTAGATAACATGTTTAGTATGCTTGGTAGGAGTCTTGATAATTATGTGTTTCCAAGTTACTTTAGAGGGTATGATCCCTACGTTGACCCCTATTTGTGTATGCCTAGGAGACTTGCTTAGGAAAATCATGTGGACTACATTCTTTAATCATTCCTATGATTTTTCTATGGCCACTGATAAAGTTAAGAGGATACTTATTGTCTTTGGTGTGATCTGGGTTATTTCCTCTTACCTTTATTTTCTGACTTGTGGTCCTATGAGTTTGATAAGCTCATGCATGCTTTGACGGTATCTAATTTAATGAGCCGAGTCTTGACAACATGATGGAGAGGATGATGCTCTATGTGCCCTAGTAATTACGAGGCCGCATAGCTTAGGTGTACTCTGCACTTAACCAGGTGAGATTGTTTTCTTTTGTTCCCCTTTCTCTTACTCTCTTTCCTTTGAATAATAATGCTTTATCTAAGCATGAGAGAGGGACAGTTTCTATATATTCTATTTTGGTTACTAGTTTGCATGCTTGTTAGAGTATGTAGTTTTAGGTTTCTTTTTGTTTGCATTAGTGTTTTGTATTTAGTTGCATTTTAGGTTTGCATATAGGATTACATGTAAGGATGGTGAGGATTGGTTTGAGATAACCTCCGACGATATGTTTGTTAGGCAAAATAGCTTTCATGAGCTTGAATAACTTTTGATGTGTAATCCCTTTTGGTGCTACAACTTTTTGAAGGTTTTATAAATATTTCTTGTTTTGATCCTTGTCTTGATTGAGAACTATTTTATCCCTTGGAGTCCTTAGCACTAATATTTATACATAAATTCATTTTATGAGCTAATTAAGACTTTGGTAGATGTCCCATGAGAATTTGAGCCTTCTTTGGACTAATTCATTATATTTAGTCTCATATTTCTTTCATGTGTGTGACTCTTCCATGCTGCATCTCTAGAATTTGCTTTAACTCTTGTTCAAGATCACATTTAGCATGCATGTTTAGGCGATATAATTGAGGCATTCTTTGAATTGATTAGCTAAATTAGCCAAATAGCCACCTTTTTTATGATTTATCCCTTGCTACCCCCATTGAGCCTTGACCTTTTATTTTTTTTTTCTTGATACAAACCTATAATATTGAACCTTAGTTGATTACATGTTCTTCCCTTTATAGCCAAGACTGTAGAGTTTCATTAGTGATTGGGAGTAGTTGGTGGATACTAATGATGTTGTTGTTGGATGTGGTTTATTTGTATGCAATGAGGGATTTATGCGATATTTTCCTTTGTGTTATTTGGGTTGAATTTTACGAATTGTTAGAAATAGTGTTGAAAAGTACACAAGTTCTCTTCTCTTATCTAAAAAATTAAAAAAAAAGAAAAAAAGCGAAAAAGTAAAAAGAAAAAAAGAAAAAAAGCAAAGAACAAAAAGAAAAGAAGCAGAAAAAAAAAAAGAAAATCAAGAAGCACATTGTTGAAAGAAAAAAAAAAGAGAAGCAAAAATGATGCAAGGATTTGGTATAAATTTTATATTTCAACACTTTTTTGCATGCTCGACCAACTCAGGGTTTTGTGTATTTGCGATACATATTGGCGTTTGGTGTGAGGAGTATTTTTTGTGAAAAGTTGGGTGAAGATGGTACATACTCATAGTCTTTGACTTTGAGTTCCACAAATCCTAACAAATTTGTTCCCCTTCTTACCTTACCCATAGCCCCCTTGCAACCGTATCAAAGTCCTCATGATTGCCTAGCAAGCATTACATTTTAGTGGTGGAGAATTTGAGAGTCTTTGCAAGCCTATGGTAGATTGCATCTTTGGAATGAGTTTTGAGTGAACCTATGTTATATTTCAAACACATGAGTGGAAGTGATTCACGTTTCCGAAAAAGTGACGTTCTACCAGTCCATTCGGTCTACTCAATTTCATGTGCTTGCATGACATGCTTTGTAGTTCTTTGGGAGTGATCAAGTTTGATATCGAGCTTGTGGTCTTATACTTTTTCGAAAGCCTTCTTTTCCTCCTAATTTTGAAATGTTTTCGCACACTTTTAGGGGTTGCCGTTAATTGGCATTCTTGCTTGTGATTTGCTGTGACTTGCCTACTTCAAGGAGGTTATTTTGTGTTTGAGTCTTAGATGCATCTCCCGTTGTTGGTTTTATCTAATGTTTGCTTTAGGACAAGCAATAGTTTAAGCATTGGGGAGTTTGATAAGTGCCTAAAGAGTATATAGGGTTGCTGCATTTTTAAGAGAATTATGTGCTTAATGTTGTTATTTGTACTCATATTCTCGATTGATGCTTGGGTATAGTCGTTTGATGTGTTTTGTAAGATTTTAGGCCTTTTTACCAAGCATTTGCCCTTCAATGGCTATATTTTAACCTCCCTTATGGTCATCCATGTTATGCCACGCCCATAGAGCAAAGAATGATCAAAAGACCTAGTTCCAGCATAGACCACGGTCAGCCCATGGTGGATGCCACGGGCTGTGGTGGATGCCATGGACCGGGGTGAGCTGATAATTGCTGCCTCTTTGGCTTCCCTCGGCTGTGTGGCTGAGATCAATTGGATTTTTCTATAAATAGGGCATCCTCGGCTATTGAAAGGGCAATCCCAATCATCTCATCTCATACTCCTTTCCTCTCTTCAAGTAGATTAGTTTAGATTAGATTAGAGGGAGAAAGAGATAGAGTTGAAGTGAAGGCTTGTAAGGATTCCATCTTGGGTTTACGATCCACAGATTCAAGTGCAATTTTTGGCTGAGCAATTCTTCCCTCTTATTTTCTCTTTTCTCTTTAGATTTATCATTTTAGAGTAGTTAGATATTTAATTTAATCATGCGTGAGTAGTTTAGTTTTTGTATAGGAATTTAGTAGTTCATGAAATTGTTGCTAGATCATGTTTTAAATTAAAGAATTGTGCTTATCTTTATGATTGGTTTGACTTCGTTTTGTCAAGTGTTTGGAATGTTGTGAGTTGATTTTTTGCCAAAGTTTACTTGCACACTTGAAACAATTGAATGAAAAAGTGAAAGGTGACATTTGGTTGTTGGACTGTTTGATGAGACCGAACGTAACTTCATCTCGAAACAGAGATTTGCATGCTAGGAGAGCTAGAAAGTAATCGAAGATATTAAACTTGAATTAAGATAAATTAATTCGAGAGAACAGCTTTTGCTTAGTTTAGGCAAATTTGATTGATTTCGAAAGAATAGATTAAATTTCTGGATAGATTGCAATTCATCGAGATTAACCGATTAGAGAAAAGTACATGTTTATCATTTTGTTCCAATCACCTTTCATAACTACATGAAGTCCTAGGCATTTTTCCTTAGTTCATTTGAAGTTGTTGAATCGAAACCATTTGAATTAGAATTTTGCTTAGTATATCTTGAGGGATTATAACCCAGTAATTAAACCTAGTCTCTGTGAGATCGATCTTGATTTGCTACAACGTTACTATGTGCTTGCGGCCGTATCAAGTTTTTGTCACCGTTACCGGGGACTAGCGTCAAATATTGGGTTTTTCCTTATAGGTTTGACTAAGAATTTTGTTTTTCTTTGAAAGAAAAATGAAAATAAAAATTGAAAAATTGAAGAGATAAAAACTATTGAGATAATAAACAATGACAATTTTTTATTTTTTCCAATTTGAGCATGAATTATTTTGGAGATATTTTAAGCGCTTAAATGTCTTTCTTGCTCAATGTGATTATCGTATTCGAGCATCAAACTTGATCACCCCAAAGAACCACAAAGTACATCATGCGAGCACATTGAATTGATTAGAGCCAAATGGACCGATAGAACCTCAATTTGGGAAAATGTGAATCACTGCCACTCATGTGTTTGAAATATAATATAAGTTCACTCAAGACTCATTCCAAAGGATGTAATCTACCATATTCTTGCCAAGACTCTCAAATTCTCTACCGCTAAAAATGCAATGTGCACAAGATAATCAAGAGGACTTTTTATGGGTTATAACGTGGGCTAGAAGGGTTAAGGAAAAGGAATGGACAAATGCATTTGGGACAATGTGGAGCTACTTAGCCAAGTGACTAGAGAGCAACCAACAAAATACCAAGTAACCATGAAAATCACTAGCACTCCAAACCTCAAAATACAATGAACATACGCCACAAATGAAATAGGAAATAAGTTGACTACTGAGGAACTCAAGCTATGTACATATCCTATGCCAATCATTTATTCATTCTTCTTTTTTTTCCCCCTTCCATTTCCTTCTGTTTTTGTTTTTTTCTTTTTTTCTTTTTCTTCAACATAACTTTTTCTTCCTTTTTTTCTTTTTTCCTTTTTTTGGAAAATGAAACAAAAATTGCAATTATTGAAAGGCATAGGGCCACCAATTATCAACTCACAACTGAATATATATACACTACCCAAACAAGAGGGAACAAAAGTAAATGCTCGACATCATCAATCCCTCAATAAACCAACATACCAAAGCCACCTTAAGCCTAATTACTACTACAACCACCCACTACATAGATGAAGTGATATGCCATAGACTTGGCTTAAAGGTAGGAATATATGTTTGGCCAAGGGCTAAGATGAAGGGATCCCAACAAACACGGATATAAACTCAAAGGAGCTAGCAAAGGGAATAAACATGTAATACAAGGGTAGGCTATTCGGCTATTTGGATATGTGGCTAAAATAACCAAAGAAAGAAATGTCTCTATCATCTCATCAAATATGCACATGCTAATGTGGTTTTGAACAAGAGTCAAGGCAAGTCCTAGAGATGCAATATGAAAGAGTCACACGCATGAAAGCAACATAAGACTAAATAAAATGAATTAGTCTAAATAAGGTTCAAAATCTCATGGGATATCTCCCAAAGTATCAATTAAGCTCATAAAATGACTCCATGTACAAACATTAGTGCTAAGGACTCCAAGGAATAACAAAGTTCTCAATCAAGACAAGGGTCAAAATAAGAAATATTTACAAAACCTTCAAAAATTTTAGCACCAAAAGGAATTACACATCAAAAGTTACTCAAGCGCATGAAAGTTATTTTGCCTAAACAAAAGCATCATTCGAGGTTATCTCAAGTCAATCCATAGCATCCCTATATGCAATCCTAAAATGGAAATCTAAAAATCAACTAAACGCAACATGCAAAAAAAAAGAAACCTAAAACTATATGCTCTAACAAGGATGCAAACTAATAATCAAAATAGAAAACATAGTAACCACCCCTCCCCCATGCTTAGATAAAGCACTTTATTCAAAGGAAAGAAAATTTAGAGAATGGGAATAAAAGAAAACAATCTCACCGGGTTAGGTACACAGTGCACCTAAGCTATGCGGTCGCGTAAAAATCGGGGCACATGGAGCATCAGCCACTCTATCATGATGTCGAAATTCGGCCCTTTAAATTAGACATCGTTAGGGCACGCAAAAGCTTGTCAAACTCCTCAGCATAGAGTTTCCAAGCATGACCATAACAGAGCACAAAAATAACCACAACAAAGAAAGTTAGTGCTCTCTTCAACAAAGTAAAACCAATAGAAAAATTAAAAGAGAAAGCAAAGAAAGTGTTCCACATGATTTTTCTACGCTTGTCCACTAGGCAATATGGGTTAAGGGAGGTATCATACCCACAAAAGTATCCTGGGGAAAGAAAATTATCAATAATCCCACCAAGCAT
This sequence comes from Carnegiea gigantea, assembly GCA_029747015.1. Lineage (NCBI taxonomy): Eukaryota > Viridiplantae > Streptophyta > Magnoliopsida > Caryophyllales > Cactaceae > Carnegiea > Carnegiea gigantea. The sequence goes on from JAKOGI010001126.1 coordinate 278,520, forward strand.
ATTAAACATACTATCCACAGAGCCCAAATCAACATTATCATCTCAAATTATAGGATTATCAATGAGCATATTGAGATAATACTCGGGGGAAGAAGATGGTAATAAACAAATAGGTGAAACATGGAAAAGATCAAGGGGATTAAGGAGAACAATATTATCAAAACCAAGGCTAGGATAGGATATATCAAAACCAAGGCTAGGATAGGATATCTTCTGACTCAAAACATGCATCAGCAACATCAAACCTATTAACAAACCTAAAAGGCTCATCCGCCTCAAGCCCCGCACACTGAGCTAAAGGAAAGGATGAATCATGTAAGGATAGGATAGTAGTATTGTTCATGGATGATGTAAAGTTAGATTGAGCATAGCATACATAATAAGGACACGAATTTATATCATGGTTAGAAAAATTTCAGAAATCACACCAAAAAGGAGCATAATAAGTAGGGGTGCTCAAAGTCGGTTAACCGGACTTTCGGTTAACCGTTTTTTCGGTTCGGGAAAAATGCGAACCGTGAACCGAACCGAAATTACTGGTTAACCGAAAAAATCGGTTCGACAAAAAGCCGAACCGTAAACCGAACCGAAAAATCCGGTTAACCGGAATTTCGGTTCGGTTAACCGAAATTTCGGTTCGGTTTACGGTTAACCGAACCCCATATACCTAAATTTGCATTTTTTTTAATGGTTTAGAAATTTAATTATTATTTAATATTTACTATTTATTTGCTGCCATTTAAAAAAAAAAAATTCGGTTCAGATCGGTTAACCGCGGTTAACCGAAAAATCTTCCCCCCGAACCGAAACCGAACCGTGAACTGGGGAACAAAATCGGTTCGGTTAACCGAACCGAAAATTTCATAAAATTCGATCCGGATAGCCGGTTTTTCGGTTCGGTTTTTCCGGTTTTTCGGTTCGGCTTTCGGTTTCGGTTTTTTTTGGCTCACCCCTAATAATAAGATGTATTAGGAAACATACAAGGATCAGAAAATAAATATCTAGAAACAACTGGCCTTATTAAATTCAAATGAATCCCAAGCAATCTACTTAAGCAAATGCCATGCATCATCAACATTTTTATCATGAAAATCCCAAAACTCTAAAACAACACGGATTTTACTATTCATACCCTCATCAACAATGTCTAGAATTTTTCATTTACCCAAACAATAACCATATTGAGTAAGAAAAGTATTTAAACGCTTAAAATACTTCCAAAATAATTCATGCTCGAATTGGAGAAAATGAAAAATTGCTATTGTTGTTTTTCAATATTTTTTTCCTGTCAATTTTCAATTTTTGACTTTTTTTTTTCCAAAACAAAATGCTTAGTCAAACCGATTGGGAAAAACCCAATATTTGACGCTAGTCCCTGGCAACGGCGCCAAAAACTTAATAGGTGTTCAAGCGCACGATGGCGTTGTAGCAAATCAAGGTCAATCCCACAGAGATTAGGTTGATCTATTGGGCTATATTCCCTCAAGATATGTTAGGTGAATCCAAATTTGAAAATGAAATTTAACTAATCTACTATCTAATCTAATGGATAATCAATCAAGGAATTTAATCAAACCAAGCAATTTCACAACTCAAGAATTAATGAAGCGCCTTTTCTTTAGATGGGTAATTCCAAAACCAATAATTAATTTTCAAACCCCTTTTTCAAGGTGGAATAAAATTCTTAAATCTAATCAACTACCATTTCTCAAGGGTTTTTGATTAATATAAGATCATTAAGAGCACGATTATCACATTTAGAGGTTTCTTAAATGATGAGTCTTTCTCAAGATCTCACTCACTTAAGTCGAATGTTAGTTTTTGCAACATCTAGTGTCACCTTTCAGTTTTTCATCATATGTCTAAAACAAACAAGAAATTGATCAAGTTTCCTACTCGCAAATTAACATCTAAGATTTAATAGAATAAACCTAACAAATCCAAAGAACTTTTAGATCAAAACAAGAATTGATTCAATCTCAACAACTCAACCTAATTCCAAGATCAACAATCCAAAACCTAAACATAAACATCAACAATAATCCAAAAGCATAAAAATATAAAGAGAAAGGAGAAGAGAAAGGAGAGGAATTGCTCAGCCAACGCACGCTTGAATTGTCATTGCAAACCCGATCTAGAATTCTTACAATCTTCACATTCAACTTGCTCTTCCTCTAATCTAATCTAAATCCTAACTAGATGATGGATTATAGAGAGTGGAATGGGGATGGGATGTGTGTTGAAGTGAGGATAAGAGCCCCCTTTTATAGCAAAGCTGCTGGAAGTCAAACAGCCATGCATATAAATGACATTAAAAACAGCTTGGAATTTGAAAGGCCGCAAGAAAATAAACAGCCTTGCGGACACCACGGACCATGGCATCCACCACCGGCGGACTGTGGTGTCCACTACCTCGGTGTTCTTCTGTTCTTCTCTTTCTTCCACGGGTATGGTAACTGGGGGTATCCGTGGTGAGTCATAAAGATGAATTTTAAGGGTCAATTCTTGATCAAAAATGTCTTAAAAACCTGCAAAAGTCATTAAAGCACTATACCCAAGCATAAAATGGGATTTTTGGGGTAAAATCTAAGCATAGAACTTATGTATTCCCTAAAAATGCATCAAAATGACCTCAAAATGATATGCTCTATGGTTACTTATCAGCAACTTCAGAAGACATCTTTTATTATATCTTTGACATTGGAGCTGGAAAATTCTTATCAGAAAAAGAAAAGAAATATCGTCATAAATTATTTGAAAAATGAGATTCAAAGCATCTTCAACATGACGAAGATTTTAATAATTATCCGGATAATGATAGTCTAGAAGATATTATTGCACATGAAGGCATGCAGAATCTCAATAATGGTAACTAGTCTTATCAGCATTAAAAAGCTCTAAAAAGTAGTTGCTCCATTATTGTACTATTTTGACTAGTGTTAGGTCTATAAAATAAGAGAGTCTACTATAGTCATGTGAATGTACTCTAACCATTTGTAAAAGTAGTATGTACGGTAGCCGTTAAGGCATCCTACGTAGCCCCATTCCCTCTATAAAAGGAAAGGCTGAGCGTTGAGAATGGATACGGTCATTTGAGCATACTTGAATAAAAGAAAAGTTGGGATTCTCCATTTCTCTATGAGGAACCATCTCTGATGATCTGAGTAGTTTAAGTCCCTCTTAAATCTTTTTATTATAATATTTCTACTTTTAAGCTTTCAATAAAAGAAGTTTCCTAGTATAGAACATGATTCTATTAAACCTTATATCTTAAATATTATAATTTCTTGATTAAAGTACCACTATCCTTTAAAATATAAACAACTTTATTAGTGATTACAGTCTGAGATAGAAAACGAAATGGATCTGTGCTGTACCTGATCTATGGAATGCGTGGCTGAGATTAGCAATCTCTGTATACTGGAAGCTAAAGAAACACCATGGTCCAATTTTGACTAAGTTCAGGTAATTGTCGAAACTTTCTAATTGAGTTTTAATTATTTTGCTAAACGTAGTGGATCTATAACCATAGAAAGTGCAATATCTAAGATATTGGTAATAGATTGTGACGACTAGTACAAGTAAAGCCAGTATAAGATATTTAATCATTCAAAACAAATATATTCCATGAAAAAAATACTAAAAATAGTTTATTTGCATATTTTACCCAACTTTGAAGGTCTTTCTGCAATTTCTAAGAGTTTTGGGCTAAAAATAAAAAAGGAAAGAGTATGGGAGGTATTAAAAAATTAAAACAGGCTTTCACAAGGTAGCAAAAAATCAGAACGTCATAGCTAAGGGTACTAAAAAATTAAGCCAAAAAAGTGAGACTCGAAAAAATCAATGACACCTATGTCAAGATACTAAAAGATCAATAACCCTATTTACAGGAAATATTTTTTAGGTGGAATTATGTCCGAGGAGCCTCTATGTCTTTTTTGTTCGGTACTCCTCTTCTAGCCTTGGGATTTTATAATAAACACTAAAAAAATGAAAACCAATCTTTTATGCATGAAGCCATGCCCATATAGATAATACTCGCGCTACTTGAGAATTAAGGCCCTTGCTGAAAGCTCACTGCGTTTTTCAAGTTCGTGAATTTTGTTTAGGTTTTAATTGGGGCTTCACTATTGCAAAGGCAAATTCTCATATAATAAACGCAAAATGATAAATGTTTTAGTACAAAACATTTCTCTAAAATATCTTATCTTTGATGTAAAAAATATATTTTTATATATTATATGTTAAAAAGTGGTATAATTCAATAGTAGAAGGGTGTTACACGTTATAAATTATGTAATATCATGTTTTTATCCATTATTTTTCACAATTAAAAAATTGCATCTAACATGCGTATTCACACATCAGATTAAATCCGAATAGGTGTCATCTTATTCTCGTCGATCTAGCTGACGGATACTCTAACTTTACAATTGATAATTCATTATAACAATTGATAATTTGGAGAGTCTAAATTGTATAACATATTAATTTAGTTTAAGGAAAGACACTTAAGAGTTGTCTTGCCGTAAGGCATACACCATCAGCCATAGGAAAAAAAATAAATTAGTCATCAGGTTTTTCAAGATCTACAACTATAAAAAAATATAGGACAACAATAATTTTGCAAGACATAAATGGTAAAATTTTCTAACACTAAAAAAATTTATATATTCAAAGATAAAACCAACATTTTTTCCAAACATTAAATATCAAAAGATCTGGATCAATATAAAACAAACAAGACTGTGCGGGCCTATCCTTTTGGGTTGGAACTCTAAAATTCCAAATATTTTCAACTCTTTTAAATTTCTTCCAACTTTTTTCTGCTCCCTCTAATTGCTTCCAATTTCTACCAACTCATTTCTACTAATTATAAGATTATTTTATGTGATAGTTAAACTTCTTCAACCAATATTTTAGCATTAGTTCATTATTCATATACATTATCATATCGAGATTTTGTTGTTTTGATTTTTTAACACTAAACTTTTTGTATTGATTTTACTTCCAAATTAGAATTAAGAAAAAAGATATCCAAATAAAGAAAAATGTGAGATTGAACAACAAGATGCACTAAATCAAATTAGAGCAACAAACTAAAATTGCTATTGTAACATATACAATGCACAATTTTATTTGTCTTTGTCGAAATGGGATGCAAATCTCACTAAGGTAACCCATCATCGAAGCAAGACTCAGAGTTAAGTTGTTTAGAACTGGAGTAAATAAGTTATGAAGCAATTCAGTAATGACGTACTCAAAATATTTGGCAATTTAGTCCTTGGTGACAGCCAAAATATGTCCAACTTTGACAAGGTTATTCTATTAAAAATGTTAGTATCGGTTACTATATCAATAGGTTTGTATATATTTGTTATAAGTGAATGATATAATTAATTTGACAAAACCTGTATAAATATATGAAAAATTGTGTTTATATATTCAAGTTATTCAAACAGTTTATATTTGGATTTAAAAGAATTTACATTTTGTTTCACAAGCAAACACGCACAAAATAGAGGGGATGATCTACATAATATTTCTTGATATACAAAGGTTGTCACTCATCAACATTAACAAAAATAACATTATTACATAAGACTTTCAACTAAAAATTATCAAATTATACAATTATAAATACCTTACAATTTTTTCTACATCCGTCCAGCTACTTTGAATTATTTCGACTTCCTTTTATATTCTTATAGTTTATTGGGTCATGGCCTAATTTCTGACAGTGGGTATCTGATTCTGCCGCCTATTCGCCCAATTTGTTGGGTATCCGATGAGTTTGAAGCACCGACTTCGGTCATGGCCTAATTTCTAACAGTGGGTGCAACTTGGTGGGGGCCTGATTTTCGATCTGTTGGTGGCTGATGCCTTGAAAGCCGCTGCCTCAACACCCACTCTCGCCTCCGTTCTGTTGCCGATCCTCTGTTGCCTTTCTTCCCTGAGCACCATGGAGTACACCTTGTTCAGATTTGGCAATGGTTCCAGGGCTAGAATGTTGGATCTCACTATACCAAACTAGTTTTGGTCAAGTCCCATAAGAAATTTATAAACCTTCTCAGCTTCTTGAAACTTACTAAAGTTGAAATATTTCAAGCATGTGCAAGTTGGTATCTATTGGTATGCGCCCAATTCATCCCATAGTTCTTTGAGTCTAGTAAAGTACTATGTTACTGTCATAGCTCCTTGACTAGTAAGAGTAATTTCTCTTTTCAATTGATGAACTCTGATTTTTCATTACTGTACGAGTATCTCTCCTTAAACTTAGTCCAAATCTCGCTTGCTTGTTCTGCATATGCAACTGACCTATGTAGATTTTTTTCAGTCACATTATACAATCAAGCTATAACCATCAAGGTACATTTCTCCCAGGCATGCCTTCTGGTGAGGATTGTGGTCTAGCTAAAATGCCATCAACAAAGCAGAATTTGTTTTTTTGATTTTAATGCATTTGAAACAATCCTGTTCTAGTTAGCATAATTTTCTCCATTGTGGATTATGGTGGAGATTATATTTCCTAAATGATCTTAACTGCACAAGTAATATGGGGACTGAGGGTTATTGATGTCCACAATTTGAGTTGTAGGTTTCTTTACTTCATCACCCATCAACAGGAGCAAAGAAGAGTTATTTGTGTAGGTTTGTGATAGACTTGATGAGGCTCTCATACCATGACAATTTTGTGTTTGGATAAGAATGTTTCTCTTGCTACTCACCTTCAGCCTGTGATTGTATTGACTTACATAGAAACATGTACAGTGTGAGCAATTACCTCCTCAATAATACAAAAATTGCCTATCTACCTAAATATAGAGAACTGAAGAAACACAATACATACAAGGTGATCTAACTTCCTAAACACAGAAGAAAGGTGCAATGTACAACAGATGAAGAGTTTGTTGGGAAGTATCACACATGAGTAAAGAAGTCCAACATCGGAAGTTTGAAAAGAAGGGTCATGGTATATAAGTCAAGTGGGCTACTCCTCCTGTTGCCAATTAATTTTAGGATGAAACCTCACTTAGGCTTGTTGCCATAGACCTTGGTTGAAGTGGGCTCCTTCCTTGGATCTCCCCAACAAGTGGTATCAGAGCCGATGGTACGTTCGGCTAGGTGACAAAGGTGTAACATGGTGGACCCCATGGACGAGCTTGGTGAAGTGACACGCAGGTGTTGATCGAGCGGGAATACGTGTGCTGCAGCGTGGCTCGATGGCGTGGATAAGCTCTTAATAGTGGCTTGACACCTTGGTAAAGGCTTCCGCTCAAGGGGGAGCTTGTGAGTTGATGTGGTGTGGAAGAGACTCATGTGTGAGGGAGAGATTGTTGGGAAATATCACACATGAGTAAAAAAGTCCCACATCGGGAGTTTGAAAGGAAGGACCATGGTATATAAGTCAAGTGGGCTACTCCTCCTATTGCTAATTGATTTTAGGATGAAACCTCACTTAGGTTTGTTGCCATGGACCTTGGTTGAAGTGGGCTCCTTCCTTGGATCTCCCCAACAGAGTCTTTGCTAATAGAATTCTCTGTCTTTCTGTCCTTCCTTAATCCAAGGAAGGGCGCCGGAAGGGGGGGAGGGGGGAATCTATTTTTTTTTTTTTATGTTGTTTTCATTCAATTTCCTAGGTCCAAACATAGTCCAGACGTATCTCCCATAGAAATTTTTTTTTTTTTTCATCGAATGTATGATGCTTTTTTCAATGCCATATTTTGTTGAAAATATGGCAGAATAATTGCGAAATAATTTAGTTAAATGAATCAAAAGATAAACGCGTATCAGCAGAAGAGGGTTTGTTCTGAAAATTGCATTATATGCCCCATCGTATCTGGCGCAAGGTATGCACGCTACTATTCACAAAATATTTAATTTGCATTATTGATATGCCAGAAACAGATGAAGTGCAGTTGCGGATGCGGGCAACATTTTTCACTGGTCGTATGCTCAATGCCCACAACCTACATAACCTTTTTTACTTGGCAACACTTACTTAGCTCTTGTTTAAAATGTTTTTTTATGAAATTGTGTTTCGTTTACACGTGAAACGTACATTGGTAATTAGTAATTATATCTTATTCAAATGTTCACAAAAGGAGTACACTAATTAAGTTTATGTTTATTTATATTAGGCATTTATTTTACTTTTTTTTGTCAAGGAGCACACAGAAAGTAACAATGAACTTATAATATGCATTTCACTAGCATATTAAACTAAGATATGGCTTCATTGACTATTTTAGTTATTTTAAGAATGGGAGCCAAAACTTAAAATAAATCGACATAATAGAGTTCTAAAAACAAAAAGCCCTTGAATTTTTGGTCAATGTAACAAAATGCCCCACAACTTTAAAAATAAGGTAAATATCACCTGATTTAATTGAGTTACTTATCAATCTTATTTTTGATGTTAATCAATGACATGGCTTCCCTAGAACGTGAATGGCAAGATTTGGAAAGAAAAAAGGCACATAAGCATGTTCTCGCATAAATAGGTCAAATAATTTGTCCAAAAAAGTTACTTAGTCTACATTACACAATTATATTCAATGACAATATACAAGACCAAATAGGCTGACAACATTACTTCATTTTAGTGATTTGTATTCAAAATGCAGAATTAAGGTAACTACTTCCTTCAATTTATGACGTAACTTTTAAATTTTTCTAATTTAATTGATAAATTTGTAATTTCATCATACTTAAGAAAATATCATAGCAATTAAATTATCATAAAGATATAGGGATTATTCTGTTTTTCTGCAAAATTATTTCATTGACTTGCTTGAAACAAATTAAGAATTCCATTCTTATCAATCAAGCACATCACACTCTCACATCTCCTTTTGTTGTCTATTTTTTAATAATCTCTTACTTCTTGATAATTTTTTCACCTTTCTTGAAAAATTGCTAAAATGTTTTTTTTGATAGAAATATTCATGTGTTTGTAAGACTAATTAAAAATAAATATCATATGAAAATTTAGAAATATCGTATGCTACACGCTTGAAATTAGGTTATATATAGTTGATTCTCCCTCTCCATCTATATAAAAATATTATAAATACATATATGCATATATACATATATATGTATGTATGTATATACATATATATATATATATATATACATATATATATGTATATATATATATATATATATGTATATACATACATACATATATATGTATATATGCATATATGTATTTATAATATTTTTATATAGATGGAGAGGGAGAATCAACTATATATAACCTAATTTCAAGCGTGTAGCATACAATATTTCTAAATTTTCATATGATATTTATTTTTAATTAGTCTTACAAACACATGAATATTTCTATCAAAAAAAACATTTTAGCAATTTTTCAAGAAAGGTGAAAAAATTATCAAGAAGTAAGAGATTATTAAAAAATAGACAACAAAAGGAGATGTGAGAGTGTGATGTGCTTGATTGATAAGAATGGAATTCTTAATTTGTTTCAAGCAAGTCAATGAAATAATTTTGCAGAAAAACAGAATAATCCCTATATCTTTATGATAATTTAATTGCTATAATATTTTCTTAAGTATGATGAAATTACAAATTTATCAATTAAATTAGAAAAATTTAAAAGTTACGTCATAAATTGAAGGAAGTAGTTACCTTAATTCTGCATTTTGAATACAAATCACTAAAATGAAGTAATGTTGTCAGCCTATTTGGTCTTGTATATTGTCATTGAATATAATTGTGTAATGTAGACTAAGTAACTTTTTTGGACAAATTATTTGACCTATTTATGCAAGAACATGCTTATGTGCCTTTTTTCTTTCCAAATCTTGCCATTCACGTTCTAGGGAAGCCATGTCATTGATTAACATCAAAAATAAGATTGATAAGTAACTCAATTAAATCAGGTGATATTTACCTTATTTTTAAAGTTGTGGGGCATTTTGTTACATTGACCAAAAATTCAAGGGCTTTTTGTTTTTAGAACTCTATTATGTCGATTTATTTTAAGTTTTGGCTCCCATTCTTAAAATAACTAAAATAGTCAATGAAGCCATATCTTAGTTTAATATGCTAGTGAAATGCATATTATAAGTTCATTGTTACTTTCTGTGTGCTCCTTGACAAAAAAAAGTAAAATAAATGCCTAATATAAATAAACATAAACTTAATTAGTGTACTCCTTTTGTGAACATTTGAATAAGATATAATTACTAATTACCAATGTACGTTTCACGTGTAAACGAAACACAATTTCATAAAAAAACATTTTAAACAAGAGCTAAGTAAGTGTTGCCAAGTAAAAAAGGTTATGTAGGTTGTGGGCATTGAGCATACGACCAGTGAAAAATGTTGCCCGCATCCGCAACTGCACTTCATCTGTTTCTGGCATATCAATAATGCAAATTAAATATTTTGTGAATAGTAGCGTGCATACCTTGCGCCAGATACGATGGGGCATATAATGCAATTTTCAGAACAAACCCTCTTCTGCTGATACGCGTTTATCTTTTGATTCATTTAACTAAATTATTTCGCAATTATTCTGCCATATTTTCAACAAAATATGGCATTGAAAAAAGCATCATACATTCGATGAAAAAAAAAAAAAATTTCTATGGGAGATACGTCTGGACTATGTTTGGACCTAGGAAATTGAATGAAAACAACATAAAAAAAAAAAAATAGATTCCCCCCTCCCCCCCTTCCGGCGCCCTTCCTTGGATTAAGGAAGGACAGAAAGACAGAGAATTCTATTAGCAAAGACTCTGTTGGGGAGATCCAAGGAAGGAGCCCACTTCAACCAAGGTCCATGGCAACAAACCTAAGTGAGGTTTCATCCTAAAATCAATTAGCAATAGGAGGAGTAGCCCACTTGACTTATATACCATGGTCCTTCCTTTCAAACTCCCGATGTGGGACTTTTTTACTCATGTGTGATATTTCCCAACAATCTCTCCCTCACACATGAGTCTCTTCCACACCACATCAACTCACAAGCTCCCCCTTGAGCGGAAGCCTTTACCAAGGTGTCAAGCCACTATTAAGAGCTTATCCACGCCATCGAGCCACGCTGCAGCACACGTATTCCCGCTCGATCAACACCTGCGTGTCACTTCACCAAGCTCGTCCATGGGGTCCACCATGTTACACCTTTGTCACCTAGCCGAACGTACCATCGGCTCTGATACCACTTGTTGGGGAGATCCAAGGAAGGAGCCCACTTCAACCAAGGTCTATGGCAACAAGCCTAAGTGAGGTTTCATCCTAAAATTAATTGGCAACAGGAGGAGTAGCCCACTTGACTTATATACCATGACCCTTCTTTTCAAACTTCCGATGTTGGACTTCTTTACTCATGTGTGATACTTCCCAACAAACTCTTCATCTGTTGTACATTGCACCTTTCTTCTGTGTTTAGGAAGTTAGATCACCTTGTATGTATTGTGTTTCTTCAGTTCTCTATATTTAGGTAGATAGGCAATTTTTGTATTATTGAGGAGGTAATTGCTCACACTGTATATGTTTCTATGTAAGTCAATACAATCACAGGCTGAAGGTGAGTAGCAAGAGAAACATTCTTATCCAAACACAAAATTGTCATGGTATGAGAGCCTCATCAAGTCTATCACAAACCTACACAAATAACTCTTCTTTGCTCCTGTTGATGGGTGATGAAGTAAAGAAACCTACAACTCAAATTGTGGACATCAATAACCCTCAGTCCCCATATTACTTGTGCAGTTAAGATCATTTAGGAAATATAATCTCCACCATAATCCACAATGGAGAAAATTATGCTAACTAGAACAGGATTGTTTCAAATGCATTAAAATCAAAAAAACAAATTCTGCTTTGTTGATGGCATTTTAGCTAGACCACAATCCTCACCAGAAGGCATGCCTGGGAGAAATGTACCTTGATGGTTATAGCTTGATTGTATAATGTGACTGAAAAAAATCTACATAGGTCAGTTGCATATGCAGAACAAGCAAGCGAGATTTGGACTAAGTTTAAGGAGAGATACTCGTACAGTAATGAAAAATCAGAGTTCATCAATTGAAAAGAGAAATTACTCTTACTAGTCAAGGAGCTATGACAGTAACATAGTACTTTACTAGACTCAAAGAACTATGGGATGAATTGGGCGCATACCAATAGATACCAACTTGCACATGCTTGAAATATTTCAACTTTAGTAAGTTTCAAGAAGCTGAGAAGGTTTATAAATTTCTTATGGGACTTGACCAAAACTAGTTTGGTATAGTGAGATCCAACATTCTAGCCCTGGAACCATTGCCAAATCTGAACAAGGTGTACTCCATGGTGCTCAGGGAAGAAAGGCAACAGAGGATCGGCAACAGAACGGAGGCGAGAGTGGGTGTTGAGGCAGCGGCTTTCAAGGCATCAGCCACCAACAGATCGAAAATCAGGCCCCCACCAAGTTGCACCCACTGTTAGAAATTAGGCCATGACCGAAGTCGGTGCTTCAAACTCATCGGATACCCAACAAATTGGGCGAATAGGCGGCAGAATCAGATACCCACTGTCAGAAATTAGGCCATGACCCAATAAACTATAAGAATATAAAAGGAAGTCGAAATAATTCAAAGTAGCTGGACGGATGTAGAAAAAATTGTAAGGTATTTATAATTGTATAATTTGATAATTTTTAGTTGAAAGTCTTATGTAATAATGTTATTTTTGTTAATGTTGATGAGTGACAACCTTTGTATATCAAGAAATATTATGTAGATCATCCCCTCTATTTTGTGCGTGTTTGCTTGTGAAACAAAATGTAAATTCTTTTAAATCCAAATATAAACTGTTTGAATAACTTGAATATATAAACACAATTTTTCATATATTTATACAGGTTTTGTCAAATTAATTATATCATTCACTTATAACAAATATATACAAACCTATTGATATAGTAACCGATACTAACATTTTTAATAGAATAACCTTGTCAAAGTTGGACATATTTTGGCTGTCACCAAGGACTAAATTGCCAAATATTTTGAGTACGTCATTACTGAATTGCTTCATAACTTATTTACTCCAGTTCTAAACAACTTAACTCTGAGTCTTGCTTCGATGATGGGTTACCTTAGTGAGATTTGCATCCCATTTCGACAAAGACAAATAAAATTGTGCATTGTATATGTTACAATAGCAATTTTAGTTTGTTGCTCTAATTTGATTTAGTGCATCTTGTTGTTCAATCTCACATTTTTCTTTATTTGGATATCTTTTTTCTTAATTCTAATTTGGAAGTAAAATCAATACAAAAAGTTTAGTGTTAAAAAATCAAAACAACAAAATCTCGATATGATAATGTATATGAATAATGAACTAATGCTAAAATATCGGTTGAAGAAGTTTAACTAGCACATAAAATAATCTTATAATTAGTAGAAATGAGTTGGTAGAAATTGGAAGCAATTAGAGGGAGCAGAAAAAAGTTGGAAGAAATTTAAAAGAGTTGAAAATATTTGGAATTTTAGAGTTCCAACCCAAAAGGATAGGCCCGCACAGTCTTGTTTGTTTTATATTGATCCAGATCTTTTGATATTTAATGTTTGGAAAAAATGTTGGTTTTATCTTTGAATATATAAATTTTTTTAGTGTTAGAAAATTTTACCATTTATGTCTTGCAAAATTATTGTTGTCCTATATTTTTTTATAGTTGTAGATCTTGAAAAACCTGATGACTAATTTATTTTTTTTCCTATGGCTGATGGTGTATGCCTTACGGCAAGACAACTCTTAAGTGTCTTTCCTTAAACTAAATTAATATGTTATACAATTTAGACTCTCCAAATTATCAATTGTTATAATGAATTATCAATTGTAAAGTTAGAGTATCCGTCAGCTAGATCGACGAGAATAAGATAACACCTATTCGGATTTAATCTGATGTGTGAATACGCATGTTAGATGCAATTTTTTAATTGTGAAAAATAATGGATAAAAACATGATATTACATAATTTATAACGTGTAACACCCTTCTACTATTGAATTATACCACTTTTTAACATATAATATATAAAAATATATTTTTTACATCAAAGATAAGATATTTTAGAGAAATGTTTTGTACTAAAACATTTATCATTTTGCGTTTATTATATGAGAATTTGCCTTTGCAATAGTGAAGCCCCAATTAAAACCTAAACAAAATTCACGAACTTGAAAAACGCAGTGAGCTTTCAGCAAGGGCCTTAATTCTCAAGTAGCGCGAGTATTATCTATATGGGCATGGCTTCATGCATAAAAGATTGGTTTTCATTTTTTTAGTGTTTATTATAAAATCCCAAGGCTAGAAGAGGAGTACCGAACAAAAAAGACATAGAGGCTCCTCGGACATAATTCCACCTAAAAAATATTTCCTGTAAATAGGGTTATTGATCTTTTAGTATCTTGACATAGGTGTCATTGATTTTTTCGAGTCTCACTTTTTTGGCTTAATTTTTTAGTACCCTTAGCTATGACGTTCTGATTTTTTGCTACCTTGTGAAAGCCTGTTTTAATTTTTTAATACCTCCCATACTCTTTCCTTTTTTATTTTTAGCCCAAAACTCTTAGAGATTGCAGAAAGACCTTCAAAGTTGGGTAAAATATGCAAATAAACTATTTTTAGTATTTTTTTCATGAAATATATTTGTTTTGAATGATTAAATATCTTATACTGGCTTTACTTGTACTAGTCGTCACAATCTATTACCAATATCTTAGATATTGCACTTTCTATGGTTATAGATCCACTACGTTTAGCAAAATAATTAAAACTCAATTAGAAAGTTTCGACAATTACCTGAACTTAGTCAAAATTGGACCATGGTGTTTCTTTAGCTTCCAGTATACAGAGATTGCTAATCTCAGCCACGCATTCCATAGATCAGGTACAGCACAGATCCATTTCGTTTTCTATCTCAGACTGTAATCACTAATAAAGTTGTTTATATTTTAAAGGATAGTGGTACTTTAATCAAGAAATTATAATATTTAAGATATAAGGTTTAATAGAATCATGTTCTATACTAGGAAACTTCTTTTATTGAAAGCTTAAAAGTAGAAATATTATAATAAAAAGATTTAAGAGGGACTTAAACTACTCAGATCATCAGAGATGGTTCCTCATAGAGAAATGGAGAATCCCAACTTTTCTTTTATTCAAGTATGCTCAAATGACCGTATCCATTCTCAACGCTCAGCCTTTCCTTTTATAGAGGGAATGGGGCTACGTAGGATGCCTTAACGGCTACCGTACATACTACTTTTACAAATGGTTAGAGTACATTCACATGACTATAGTAGACTCTCTTATTTTATAGACCTAACACTAGTCAAAATAGTACAATAATGGAGCAACTACTTTTTAGAGCTTTTTAATGCTGATAAGACTAGTTACCATTATTGAGATTCTGCATGCCTTCATGTGCAATAATATCTTCTAGACTATCATTATCCGGATAATTATTAAAATCTTCGTCATGTTGAAGATGCTTTGAATCTCATTTTTCAAATAATTTATGACGATATTTCTTTTCTTTTTCTGATAAGAATTTTCCAGCTCCAATGTCAAAGATATAATAAAAGATGTCTTCTGAAGTTGCTGATAAGTAACCATAGAGCATATCATTTTGAGGTCATTTTGATGCATTTTTAGGGAATACATAAGTTCTATGCTTAGATTTTACCCCAAAAATCCCATTTTATGCTTGGGTATAGTGCTTTAATGACTTTTGCAGGTTTTTAAGACATTTTTGATCAAGAATTGACCCTTAAAATTCATCTTTATGACTCACCACGGATACCCCCAGTTACCATACCCGTGGAAGAAAGAGAAGAACAGAAGAACACCGAGGTAGTGGACACCACAGTCCGCCGGTGGTGGATGCCATGGTCCGTGGTGTCCGCAAGGCTGTTTATTTTCTTGCGGCCTTTCAAATTCCAAGCTGTTTTTAATGTCATTTATATGCATGGCTGTTTGACTTCCAGCAGCTTTGCTATAAAAGGGGGCTCTTATCCTCACTTCAACACACATCCCATCCCCATTCCACTCTCTATAATCCATCATCTAGTTAGGATTTAGATTAGATTAGAGGAAGAGCAAGTTGAATGTGAAGATTGTAAGAATTCTAGATCGGGTTTGCAATGACAATTCAAGCGTGCGTTGGCTGAGCAATTCCTCTCCTTTCTCTTCTCCTTTCTCTTTATATTTTTATGCTTTTGGATTATTGTTGATGTTTATGTTTAGGTTTTGGATTGTTGATCTTGGAATTAGGTTGAGTTGTTGAGATTGAATCAATTCTTGTTTTGATCTAAAAGTTCTTTGGATTTGTTAGGTTTATTCTATTAAATCTTAGATGTTAATTTGCGAGTAGGAAACTTGATCAATTTCTTGTTTGTTTTAGACATATGATGAAAAACTGAAAGGTGACACTAGATGTTGCAAAAACTAACATTCGACTTAAGTGAGTGAGATCTTGAGAAAGACTCATCATTTAAGAAACCTCTAAATGTGATAATCGTGCTCTTAATGATCTTATATTAATCAAAAACCCTTGAGAAATGGTAGTTGATTAGATTTAAGAATTTTATTCCACCTTGAAAAAGGGGTTTGAAAATTAATTATTGGTTTTGGAATTACCCATCTAAAGAAAAGGCGCTTCATTAATTCTTGAGTTGTGAAATTGCTTGGTTTGATTAAATTCCTTGATTGATTATCCATTAGATTAGATAGTAGATTAGTTAAATTTCATTTTCAAATTTGGATTCACCTAACATATCTTGAGGGAATATAGCCCAATAGATCAACCTAATCTCTGTGGGATTGACCTTGATTTGCTACAACGCCATCGTGCGCTTGAACACCTATTAAGTTTTTGGCGCCGTTGCCAGGGACTAGCGTCAAATATTGGGTTTTTCCCAATCGGTTTGACTAAGCATTTTGTTTTGGAAAAAAAAAAGTCAAAAATTGAAAATTGACAGGAAAAAAATATTGAAAAACAACAATAGCAATTTTTCATTTTCTCCAATTCGAGCATGAATTATTTTGGAAGTATTTTAAGCGTTTAAATACTTTTCTTACTCAATATGGTTATTGTTTGGGTAAATGAAAAATTCTAGACATTGTTGATGAGGGTATGAATAGTAAAATCCGTGTTGTTTTAGAGTTTTGGGATTTTCATGATAAAAATGTTGATGATGCATGGCATTTGCTTAAGTAGATTGCTTGGGATTCATTTGAATTTAATAAGGCCAGTTGTTTCTAGATATTTATTTTCTGATCCTTGTATGTTTCCTAATACATCTTATTATTAGGGGTGAGCCAAAAAAAACCGAAACCGAAAGCCGAACCGAAAAACCGGAAAAACCGAACCGAAAAACCGGCTATCCGGATCGAATTTTATGAAATTTTCGGTTCGGTTAACCGAACCGATTTTGTTCCCCAGTTCACGGTTCGGTTTCGGTTCGGGGGGAAGATTTTTCGGTTAACCGCGGTTAACCGATCTGAACCGAATTTTTTTTTTTTAAATGGCAGCAAATAAATAGTAAATATTAAATAATAATTAAATTTCTAAACCATTAAAAAAAATGCAAATTTAGGTATATGGGGTTCGGTTAACCGTAAACCGAACCGAAATTTCGGTTAACCGAACCGAAATTCCGGTTAACCGGATTTTTCGGTTCGGTTTACGGTTCGGCTTTTTGTCGAACCGATTTTTTCGGTTAACCAGTAATTTCGGTTCGGTTCACGGTTCGCATTTTTCCCGAACCGAAAAAACGGTTAACCGAAAGTCCGGTTAACCGACTTTGAGCACCCCTACTTATTATGCTCCTTTTTGGTGTGATTTCTGAAATTTTTCTAACCATGATATAAATTCGTGTCCTTATTATGTATGCTATGCTCAATCTAACTTTACATCATCCATGAACAATACTACTATCCTATCCTTACATGATTCATCCTTTCCTTTAGCTCAGTGTGCGGGGCTTGAGGCGGATGAGCCTTTTAGGTTTGTTAATAGGTTTGATGTTGCTGATGCATGTTTTGAGTCAGAAGATATCCTATCCTAGCCTTGGTTTTGATATATCCTATCCTAGCCTTGGTTTTGATAATATTGTTCTCCTTAATCCCCTTGATCTTTTCCATGTTTCACCTATTTGTTTATTACCATCTTCTTCCCCCGAGTATTATCTCAATATGCTCATTGATAATCCTATAATTTGAGATGATAATGTTGATTTGGGCTCTGTGGATAGTATGTTTAATATGCTTGGTGGGATTATTGATAATTTTCTTTCCCCAGGATACTTTTGTGGGTATGATACCTCCCTTAACCCATATTGCCTAGTGGACAAGCGTAGAAAAATCATGTGGAACACTTTCTTTGCTTTCTCTTTTAATTTTTCTATTGGTTTTACTTTGTTGAAGAGAGCACTAACTTTCTTTGTTGTGGTTATTTTTGTGCTCTGTTATGGTCATGCTTGGAAACTCTATGCTGAGGAGTTTGACAAGCTTTTGCGTGCCCTAACGATGTCTAATTTAAAGGGCCGAATTTCGACATCATGATAGAGTGGCTGATGCTCCATGTGCCCCGATTTTTACGCGACCGCATAGCTTAGGTGCACTGTGTACCTAACCCGGTGAGATTGTTTTCTTTTATTCCCATTCTCTAAATTTTCTTTCCTTTGAATAAAGTGCTTTATCTAAGCATGGGGGAGGGGTGGTTACTATGTTTTCTATTTTGATTATTAGTTTGCATCCTTGTTAGAGCATATAGTTTTAGGTTTCTTTTTTTTTGCATGTTGCGTTTAGTTGATTTTTAGATTTCCATTTTAGGATTGCATATAGGGATGCTATGGATTGACTTGAGATAACCTCGAATGATGCTTTTGTTTAGGCAAAATAACTTTCATGCGCTTGAGTAACTTTTGATGTGTAATTCCTTTTGGTGCTAAAATTTTTGAAGGTTTTGTAAATATTTCTTATTTTGACCCTTGTCTTGATTGAGAACTTTGTTATTCCTTGGAGTCCTTAGCACTAATGTTTGTACATGGAGTCATTTTATGAGCTTAATTGATACTTTGGGAGATATCCCATGAGATTTTGAACCTTATTTAGACTAATTCATTTTATTTAGTCTTATGTTGCTTTCATGCGTGTGACTCTTTCATATTGCATCTCTAGGACTTGCCTTGACTCTTGTTCAAAACCACATTAGCATGTGCATATTTGATGAGATGATAGAGACATTTCTTTCTTTGGTTATTTTAGCCACATATCCAAATAGCCGAATAGCCTACCCTTGTATTACATGTTTATTCCCTTTGCTAGCTCCTTTGAGTTTATATCCGTGTTTGTTGGGATCCCTTCATCTTAGCCCTTGGCCAAACATATATTCCTACCTTTAAGCCAAGTCTATGGCATATCACTTCATCTATGTAGTGGGTGGTTGTAGTAGTAATTAGGCTTAAGGTGGCTTTGGTATGTTGGTTTATTGAGGGATTGATGATGTCGAGCATTTACTTTTGTTCCCTCTTGTTTGGGTAGTGTATATATATTCAGTTGTGAGTTGATAATTGGTGGCCCTATGCCTTTCAATAATTGCAATTTTTGTTTCATTTTCCAAAAAAAGGAAAAAAGAAAAAAAGGAAGAAAAAGTTATGTTGAAGAAAAAGAAAAAAAGAAAAAAACAAAAACAGAAGGAAATGGAAGGGGGAAAAAAAAGAAGAATGAATAAATGATTGGCATAGGATATGTACATAGCTTGAGTTCCTCAGTAGTCAACTTATTTCCTATTTCATTTGTGGCGTATGTTCATTGTATTTTGAGGTTTGGAGTGCTAGTGATTTTCATGGTTACTTGGTATTTTGTTGGTTGCTCTCTAGTCACTTGGCTAAGTAGCTCCACATTGTCCCAAATGCATTTGTCCATTCCTTTTCCTTAACCCTTCTAGCCCACGTTATAACCCATAAAAAGTCCTCTTGATTATCTTGTGCACATTGCATTTTTAGCGGTAGAGAATTTGAGAGTCTTGGCAAGAATATGGTAGATTACATCCTTTGGAATGAGTCTTGAGTGAACTTATATTATATTTCAAACACATGAGTGGCAGTGATTCACATTTTCCCAAATTGAGGTTCTATCGGTCCATTTGGCTCTAATCAATTCAATGTGCTCGCATGATGTACTTTGTGGTTCTTTGGGGTGATCAAGTTTGATGCTCGAATACGATAATCACATTGAGCAAGAAAGACATTTAAGCGCTTAAAATATCTCCAAAATAATTCATGCTCAAATTGGAAAAAATAAAAAATTGTCATTGTTTATTATCTCAATAGTTTTTATCTCTTCAATTTTTCAATTTTTATTTTCATTTTTCTTTCAAAGAAAAACAAAATTCTTAGTCAAACCTATAAGGAAAAACCCAATATTTGACGCTAGTCCCCGGTAACGGTGACAAAAACTTGATACGGCCGCAAGCACATAGTAACGTTGTAGCAAATCAAGATCGATCTCACAGAGACTAGGTTTAATTACTGGGTTATAATCCCTCAAGATATACTAAGCAAAATTCTAATTCAAATGGTTTCGATTCAACAACTTCAAATGAACTAAGGAAAAATGCCTAGGACTTCATGTAGTTATGAAAGGTGATTGGAACAAAATGATAAACATGTACTTTTCTCTAATCGGTTAATCTCGATGAATTGCAATCTATCCAGAAATTTAATCTATTCTTTCGAAATCAATCAAATTTGCCTAAACTAAGCAAAAGCTGTTCTCTCGAATTAATTTATCTTAATTCAAGTTTAATATCTTCGATTACTTTCTAGCTCTCCTAGCATGCAAATCTCTGTTTCGAGATGAAGTTACGTTCGGTCTCATCAAACAGTCCAACAACCAAATGTCACCTTTCACTTTTTCATTCAATTGTTTCAAGTGTGCAAGTAAACTTTGGCAAAAAATCAACTCACAACATTCCAAACACTTGACAAAACGAAGTCAAACCAATCATAAAGATAAGCACAATTCTTTAATTTAAAACATGATCTAGCAACAATTTCATGAACTACTAAATTCCTATACAAAAACTAAACTACTCACGCATGATTAAATTAAATATCTAACTACTCTAAAATGATAAATCTAAAGAGAAAAGAGAAAATAAGAGGGAAGAATTGCTCAGCCAAAAATTGCACTTGAATCTGTGGATCGTAAACCCAAGATGGAATCCTTACAAGCCTTCACTTCAACTCTATCTCTTTCTCCCTCTAATCTAATCTAAACTAATCTACTTGAAGAGAGGAAAGGAGTATGAGATGAGATGATTGGGATTGCCCTTTCAATAGCCGAGGATGCCCTATTTATAGAAAAATCCAATTGATCTCAGCCACACAGCCGAGGGAAGCCAAAGAGGCAGCAATTATCAGCTCACCCCGGTCCATGGCATCCACCACAGCCCGTGGCATCCACCATGGGCTGACCGTGGTCTATGCTGGAACTAGGTCTTTTGATCATTCTTTGCTCTATGGGCGTGGCATAACATGGATGACCATAAGGGAGGTTAAAATATAGCCATTGAAGGGCAAATGCTTGGTAAAAAGGCCTAAAATCTTACAAAACACATCAAACGACTATACCCAAGCATCAATCGAGAATATGAGTACAAATAACAACATTAAGCACATAATTCTCTTAAAAATGCAGCAACCCTATATACTCTTTAGGCACTTATCAAACTCCCCAATGCTTAAACTATTGCTTGTCCTAAAGCAAACATTAGATAAAACCAACAACGGGAGATGCATCTAAGACTCAAACACAAAATAACCTCCTTGAAGTAGGCAAGTCACAGCAAATCACAAGCAAGAATGCCAATTAACGGCAACCCCTAAAAGTGTGCGAAAACATTTCAAAATTAGGAGGAAAAGAAGGCTTTCGAAAAAGTATAAGACCACAAGCTCGATATCAAACTTGATCACTCCCAAAGAACTACAAAGCATGTCATGCAAGCACATGAAATTGAGTAGACCGAATGGACTGGTAGAACGTCACTTTTTCGGAAACGTGAATCACTTCCACTCATGTGTTTGAAATATAACATAGGTTCACTCAAAACTCATTCCAAAGATGCAATCTACCATAGGCTTGCAAAGACTCTCAAATTCTCCACCACTAAAATGTAATGCTTGCTAGGCAATCATGAGGACTTTGATACGGTTGCAAGGGGGCTATGGGTAAGGTAAGAAGGGGAACAAATTTGTTAGGATTTGTGGAACTCAAAGTCAAAGACTATGAGTATGTACCATCTTCACCCAACTTTTCACAAAAAATACTCCTCACACCAAACGCCAATATGTATCGCAAATACACAAAACCCTGAGTTGGTCGAGCATGCAAAAAAGTGTTGAAATATAAAATTTATACCAAATCCTTGCATCATTTTTGCTTCTCTTTTTTTTTTCTTTCAACAATGTGCTTCTTGATTTTCTTTTTTTTTTTCTGCTTCTTTTCTTTTTGTTCTTTGCTTTTTTTCTTTTTTTCTTTTTACTTTTTCGCTTTTTTTCTTTTTTTTTAATTTTTTAGATAAGAGAAGAGAACTTGTGTACTTTTCAACACTATTTCTAACAATTCGTAAAATTCAACCCAAATAACACAAAGGAAAATATCGCATAAATCCCTCATTGCATACAAATAAACCACATCCAACAACAACATCATTAGTATCCACCAACTACTCCCAATCACTAATGAAACTCTACAGTCTTGGCTATAAAGGGAAGAACATGTAATCAACTAAGGTTCAATATTATAGGTTTGTATCAAGAAAAAAAAAATAAAAGGTCAAGGCTCAATGGGGGTAGCAAGGGATAAATCATAAAAAAGGTGGCTATTTGGCTAATTTAGCTAATCAATTCAAAGAATGCCTCAATTATATCGCCTAAACATGCATGCTAAATGTGATCTTGAACAAGAGTTAAAGCAAATTCTAGAGATGCAGCATGGAAGAGTCACACACATGAAAGAAATATGAGACTAAATATAATGAATTAGTCCAAAGAAGGCTCAAATTCTCATAGGACATCTACCAAAGTCTTAATTAGCTCATAAAATGAATTTATGTATAAATATTAGTGCTAAGGACTCCAAGGGATAAAATAGTTCTCAATCAAGACAAGGATCAAAACAAGAAATATTTATAAAACCTTCAAAAAGTTGTAGCACCAAAAGGGATTACACATCAAAAGTTATTCAAGCTCATGAAAGCTATTTTGCCTAACAAACATATCGTCGGAGGTTATCTCAAACCAATCCTCACCATCCTTACATGTAATCCTATATGCAAACCTAAAATGCAACTAAATACAAAACACTAATGCAAACAAAAAGAAACCTAAAACTACATACTCTAACAAGCATGCAAACTAGTAACCAAAATAGAATATATAGAAACTGTCCCTCTCTCATGCTTAGATAAAGCATTATTATTCAAAGGAAAGAGAGTAAGAGAAAGGGGAACAAAAGAAAACAATCTCACCTGGTTAAGTGCAGAGTACACCTAAGCTATGCGGCCTCGTAATTACTAGGGCACATAGAGCATCATCCTCTCCATCATGTTGTCAAGACTCGGCTCATTAAATTAGATACCGTCAAAGCATGCATGAGCTTATCAAACTCATAGGACCACAAGTCAGAAAATAAAGGTAAGAGGAAATAACCCAGATCACACCAAAGACAATAAGTATCCTCTTAACTTTATCAGTGGCCATAGAAAAATCATAGGAATGATTAAAGAATGTAGTCCACATGATTTTCCTAAGCAAGTCTCCTAGGCATACACAAATAGGGGTCAACGTAGGGATCATACCCTCTAAAGTAACTTGGAAACACATAATTATCAAGACTCCTACCAAGCATACTAAACATGTTATCTACATAGCCCAAATCATCATTAGCATCACAAATCATAGAATTATCAACGGACTCAACAATGTCATACTCAGGGGAAGGAGAAGGTTGTGAACACATAGGAGAAACATGTGAATGATCAGGTGGATTGAGGAAAACTCAATCATTAAAACCAACGTTAGGAGACTCCTCATGCATAAACACATTTCATAACCCCTCCATAGGGGTCTTAACTAGATCACACACCTCATCTAAAATATCTTCCGACTTAACATATACATTAGTAACACCAAACCTAACATCTACCCCAAAAAGCTCACCCATCTCGAGCCCCATGCAGTTAGCTAAAGGTAAGGATGAATTAGGTAATGTCAGGACAACATCAATATTATCATAGGGCAATACAAAGTCAGGTTACGCACAACAGGCATAATAAGGACATGAATTTATATCATGGTCAGAAGAATTATAGAAATCACACCAAAAATGAGCATAATAACATCTAGAATAGAATGCGCAAGGATTAGGAAATGAATATCTTAAAACACGACTAACCTTCTCAAACTCAAATGAATTCCAAGCAATCTACTCAAGCAAATACCATGCATCATCAACACTGTTACCATCAAAATCCCAATACTCTAAAAGAATACAGGTTTTACTATTCACACCCTCATCAATAATATCTAAAATTTTCCATTTACCAATACGACAACTACATTGAGCAAGAAAGACATTTAAGCACTTAAAATATCTCCAAAATAAGTCAAGCTCGAATTGGGAAAAATGGAAAATTAACATTGTTTTTTATCTCAATAGTTTTCATCTTTCTAATTTTTCAATTTTTATTTTCATTTTTCTTTCAAAGAAAAATAAAATGCTTAGTGAAACCTATAAGGAAAAACCCAATATTCGACGCTAGTCTCCAGCAACAGCGACAAAAATTTGATACAACTGCAAGCGCACAGTGGCATTGTAGCAAATCAAGATCGATCCCACAGAGACTAGGTTGAACTACTTGTTATATTCCCTCAAGATATGCTAAATAAAATTCTAATTCAAATGGTTCGATTCAACAACTTCAAATTTGCAAATTCTATATGAATTAAGGAAATATGGCTAGGAATTCGTATAGTTATGAAAGGTGATTGGATCAAAATGATAAACATGTGCTTTTCTGTAATCGGTTAATCTCGATGGATTGCAATCTATCCAAAAATTTGACATATTCTTTCGAAATCGACCTAATTTGCCTAAACTAAGCAAAAGTCGTTCTCTCGAACTAATTTATCTTAATTCAAATTTAATATCTTCGATTACTTTCTAGCCCTCCTAACATCCAAATATCTCTTTCGAGACGAAGTTACGTGACGTCTCATCAAAGCAGTCCAACAACCAAATGTCACCATTCAGTTTTTCATTCGGTTGTTTCAAGT
Organism: Carnegiea gigantea; assembly: GCA_029747015.1. Taxonomy (NCBI): domain Eukaryota; kingdom Viridiplantae; phylum Streptophyta; class Magnoliopsida; order Caryophyllales; family Cactaceae; genus Carnegiea; species Carnegiea gigantea. Next base: position 303,887 of record JAKOGI010001126.1, read on the forward strand.
GTGTAAGTAAACTTTGGCCAAAAATCAACTCACAACAATCCAAACACTTAACAAAACAAAATCAAACCAACCATGACGATAAGCATAATTCTTTAAATTAAAACATGGTCCAACAACACTTTCATAAACTACTAAATCCCTAGACAAAAACTAAACTACTCATGCATGATTAAATTAAACATCTAACTACTCTAAAATGATAAATCTAAAGAGGAAAGAGAGGAGAAGAGAAAAGAATTACTCAATCAAAAATTACGCTTGAATCTGTCGATCGCAAACTCGGGATGGAATCCTTGCAAGCCTTCACTTCAACTCTATCTCTCTCTCCCTCTAATCTAATCTAAGCTAATCTACTTGAAGATATGAAAGGAGTATGAGATGAGATGATTGGGATTGGCCTTTCGGCAGCTGAGGGATGCCCAATTTATAGAAAAATCTGATTGACCTCAGCCACACAATCGAGGGAAGCCACAGAGGCAGTAGTTTTAGGCTCACCGCAGCTTATGGCAGTCACCAAGGGCTGACCGTTGTCTGAGCTGAAATCGGATTTTTTGCTGATTCTTTGATCTACGGGCATGGCATAACATGGATGACCGTGTGGGAGGTCAAAATACAGTCATTAAAGGGCAAATACTGGGCAAAAAGGCCTAAAATCCTGCAAAACACATCAAATGACTATACCCAAGCATAAATCGAGAATAGGAGTATAAATAATAACATTAAGCACATAATTCTCCTAAAAATGCAGCAAAATAACCCTACAATTATATACTCCTTAGGCACTTATCATCATGCCCATGGACGAAAGAGAAGAACAGAAGAACACCAAGGCAGTTGGCACCATGATCTGTGGTGTCTACGAGGCTGTTTATTTTCTCCCGACTTTTCAACTTCCAAGCAGTTTTTAATGTCATTTATACGCATGACTATTCGACTTCCAGCAGCTTTGCTATAAAAAGGGCTCTCATCCTCATTTCAACACACATCCCATCCTTATTCTACTCTACATAATCCACTATCTAGTTAGGATTTAGATTAGATTAGAGAAAGAGCAAGTAGAAGGTGAAGATTGCAAGGATTTTGCAACAACAGTTCAAGTGCGCATTGGCTGAGCAATTCCTCTCCCTTCTCTTCTCTTTTCTCTTCTCTTTTCTCTATATATTTTTATGCTTTTAGATTATTGTTGATGTTTATGCTAAGTTTTGGATTGTTGATCTTAGAATTGAGTTGAGTTGTTGTGATTGAATCAATTCTTGTTTAGATCTAAAAGTGCTTTGGATTTGTTGGGTTTGTTTTATTGAATCTTACATGTTGATTTATGAGTAGGAAACTTGATGAATTTCTTACTTGTTTTAGACATGTGGTGAAAAATTGAAAGGTGACACTAGATGTTGGAAAACTAAAATTCGACTTAAGCAAGTGAGATCTTGAGAAAGTCTCACCATTTAAGAAACCTCTAAATTTGATAATCGTGATCTTAATGATCTTAGATTAATAAAAAACCCTTGAGAAATGGTAGTTGATTAGATATAAGAATTTTGTTCTACCTTGAAAGCAGGGTTTGATAAAGTGAATTATCGATTTTGGAATTACCCATCTAAAGAAAAGATGTTTGATTAATTCTTAAGTCGTGAAATTGCTTGGTTTGATTAAATTCCTTGATTGATTATCCATTAGATTAGAGAGTAAATTAGTTCAATTACATTCTCAAATTTAGATTCGCCTAGCATATCTTGAGGGAATACAGCGCAATAGATCAACCTAGTCTCTGTGAGATCGATATTGATTTGCTACAATGGCACCGTGCACTTGCACGCCTATCAGTCGCTCTCTCTACCTTTATATATTCGTTAACCTCATTGTGATAAGCGAAAGTAGTGTTTCCACAATGCATTACCGTTTTTCCTCGTTCAATCGATACCCAACTTTGATGGTAAATACTGTAAAAACTGATGTCTCTTGCCAAAGCAGGATCAATAACTAATTCTCATAATTCTAAAAACCATTCTTGTCTTTGATCATTGGGGTCGTTGAAATCAACTATGTGGGCGAGATAA